>OX374621.1:25445000-25449992 GCA_947347705.1 Nymphula nitidulata
GGTTAGGTTAGGTTAGGTTAGGTTAGGTTAGGTTAGGTTAGGTTAGGTTAGGTTAGGTTAGGTTAGGTTAGGTTAGGTTAGGTTAGGTTAGGTTAGGTTAGGTTAGGTTAGGTTAGGTTAGGTTAGGTTAGGTTAGGTTAGGTTAGGTTAGGTTAGGTTAGGTTAGGTTAGGTTAGGTTAGGTTAGGTTAGGTTAGGTTAGGTTAGGTTAGGTTAGGTTAGGTCTAGGTTAGGTTAGGTTAGGTTAGGTTAGGTTAGGTTAGGTTAGGTTAGGTTAGGTTAGGTTAGGTTAGGTTAGGTTAGGTTAGGTTAGGTTAGGTTAGGTTAGGTTAGGTTAGGTTAGGTTAGGTTAGGTTAGGTTAGGTTAGGTTAGGTTAGGTTAGGTTAGGTTAGGTTAGGTTAGGTTAGGTTAGGTTAGGTTAGGTTAGGTTAGGTTAGGTTAGGTTAGGTTAGGTTAGGTTAGGTTAGGTTAGGTTAGGTTAGGTTAGGTTAGGTTAGGTTAGGTTAGGTTAGGTTAGGTTAGGTTAGGTTAGGTTAGGTTAGGTTAGGTTAGGTTAGGTTAGGTTAGGTTAGGTTAGGTTAGGTTAGGTTAGGTTAGGTTAGGTTAGGTTAGGTTAGGTTAGGTTAGGTTAGGTTAGGTTAGGTTAGGTTAGGTTAGGTTAGGTTAGGTTAGGTTAGGTTAGGTTAGGTTAGGTTAGGTTAGGTTAGGTTAGGTTAGGTTAGGTTAGGTTAGGTTAGGTTAGGTTAGGTTAGGTTAGGTTAGGTTAGGTTAGGTTAGGTTAGGTTAGGTTAGGTTAGGTTAGGTTAGGTTAGGTTAGGTTAGGTTAGGTTAGGTTAGGTTAGGTTAGGTTAGGTTAGGTTAGGTTAGGTTAGGTTAGGTTAGGTTAGGTTAGGTTAGGTTAGGTTAGGTTAGGTTAGGTTAGGTTAGGTTAGGTTAGGTTAGGTTAGGTTAGGTTAGGTTAGGTTAGGTTAGGTTAGGTTAGGTTAGGTTAGGTTAGGTTAGGTTAGGTTAGGTTAGGTTAGGTTAGGTTAGGTTAGGTTAGGTTAGGTTAGGTTAGGTTAGGTTAGGTTAGGTTAGGTTAGGTTAGGTTAGGTTAGGTTAGGTTAGGTTAGGTTAGGTTAGGTTAGGTTAGGTTAGGTTAGGTTAGGTTAGGTTAGGTTAGGTTAGGTTAGGTTAGGTTAGGTTAGGTTAGGTTAGGTTAGGTTAGGTTAGGTTAGGTTAGGTTAGGTTAGGTTAGGTTAGGTTAGGTTAGGTTAGGTTAGGTTAGGTTAGGTTAGGTTAGGTTAGGTTAGGTTAGGTTAGGTTAGGTTAGGTTAGGTTAGGTTAGGTTAGGTTAGGTTAGGTTAGGTTAGGTTAGGTTAGGTTAGGTTAGGTTAGGTTAGGTTAGGTTAGGTTAGGTTAGGTTAGGTTAGGTTAGGTTAGGTTAGGTTAGGTTAGGTTAGGTTAGGTTAGGTTAGGTTAGGTTAGGTTAGGTTAGGTTAGGTTAGGTTAGGTTAGGTTAGGTTAGGTTAGGTTAGGTTAGGTTAGGTTAGGTTAGGTTAGGTTAGGTTAGGTTAGGTTAGGTTAGGTTAGGTTAGGTTAGGTTAGGTTAGGTTAGGTTAGGTTAGGTTAGGTTAGGTTAGGTTAGGTTAGGTTAGGTTAGGTTAGGTTAGGTTAGGTTAGGTTAGGTTAGGTTAGGTTAGGTTAGGTTAGGTTAGGTTAGGTTAGGTTAGGTTAGGTTAGGTTAGGTTAGGTTAGGTTAGGTTAGGTTAGGTTAGGTTAGGTTAGGTTAGGTTAGGTTAGGTTAGGTTAGGTTAGGTTAGGTTAGGTTAGGTTAGGTTAGGTTAGGTTAGGTTAGGTTAGGTTAGGTTAGGTTAGGTTAGGTTAGGTTAGGTTAGGTTAGGTTAGGTTAGGTTAGGTTAGGTTAGGTTAGGTTAGGTTAGGTTAGGTTAGGTTAGGTTAGGTTAGGTTAGGTTAGGTTAGGTTAGGTTAGGTTAGGTTAGGTTAGGTTAGGTTAGGTTAGGTTAGGTTAGGTTAGGTTAGGTTAGGTTAGGTTAGGTTAGGTTAGGTTAGGTTAGGTTAGGTTAGGTTAGGTTAGGTTAGGTTAGGTTAGGTTAGGTTAGGTTAGGTTAGGTTAGGTTAGGTTAGGTTAGGTTAGGTTAGGTTAGGTTAGGTTAGGTTAGGTTAGGTTAGGTTAGGTTAGGTTAGGTTAGGTTAGGTTAGGTTAGGTTAGGTTAGGTTAGGTTAGGTTAGGTTAGGTTAGGTTAGGTTAGGTTAGGTTAGGTTAGGTTAGGTTAGGTTAGGTTAGGTTAGGTTAGGTTAGGTTAGGTTAGGTTAGGTTAGGTTAGGTTAGGTTAGGTTAGGTTAGGTTAGGTTAGGTTAGGTTAGGTTAGGTTAGGTTAGGTTAGGTTAGGTTAGGTTAGGTTAGGTTAGGTTAGGTTAGGTTAGGTTAGGTTAGGTTAGGTTAGGTTAGGTTAGGTTAGGTTAGGTTAGGTTAGGTTAGGTTAGGTTAGGTTAGGTTAGGTTAGGTTAGGTTAGGTTAGGTTAGGTTAGGTTAGGTTAGGTTAGGTTAGGTTAGGTTAGGTTAGGTTAGGTTAGGTTAGGTTAGGTTAGGTTAGGTTAGGTTAGGTTAGGTTAGGTTAGGTTAGGTTAGGTTAGGTTAGGTTAGGTTAGGTTAGGTTAGGTTAGGTTAGGTTAGGTTAGGTTAGGTTAGGTTAGGTTAGGTTAGGTTAGGTTAGGTTAGGTTAGGTTAGGTTAGGTTAGGTTAGGTTAGGTTAGGTTAGGTTAGGTTAGGTTAGGTTAGGTTAGGTTAGGTTAGGTTAGGTTAGGTTAGGTTAGGTTAGGTTAGGTTAGGTTAGGTTAGGTTAGGTTAGGTTAGGTTAGGTTAGGTTAGGTTAGGTTAGGTTAGGTTAGGTTAGGTTAGGTTAGGTTAGGTTAGGTTAGGTTAGGTTAGGTTAGGTTAGGTTAGGTTAGGTTAGGTTAGGTTAGGTTAGGTTAGGTTAGGTTAGGTTAGGTTAGGTTAGGTTAGGTTAGGTTAGGTTAGGTTAGGTTAGGTTAGGTTAGGTTAGGTTAGGTTAGGTTAGGTTAGGTTAGGTTAGGTTAGGTTAGGTTAGGTTAGGTTAGGTTAGGTTAGGTTAGGTTAGGTTAGGTTAGGTTAGGTTAGGTTAGGTTAGGTTAGGTTAGGTTAGGTTAGGTTAGGTTAGGTTAGGTTAGGTTAGGTTAGGTTAGGTTAGGTTAGGTTAGGTTAGGTTAGGTTAGGTTAGGTTAGGTTAGGTTAGGTTAGGTTAGGTTAGGTTAGGTTAGGTTAGGTTAGGTTAGGTTAGGTTAGGTTAGGTTAGGTTAGGTTAGGTTAGGTTAGGTTAGGTTAGGTTAGGTTAGGTTAGGTTAGGTTAGGTTAGGTTAGGTTAGGTTAGGTTAGGTTAGGTTAGGTTAGGTTAGGTTAGGTTAGGTTAGGTTAGGTTAGGTTAGGTTAGGTTAGGTTAGGTTAGGTTAGGTTAGGTTAGGTTAGGTTAGGTTAGGTTAGGTTAGGTTAGGTTAGGTTAGGTTAGGTTAGGTTAGGTTAGGTTAGGTTAGGTTAGGTTAGGTTAGGTTAGGTTAGGTTAGGTTAGGTTAGGTTAGGTTAGGTTAGGTTAGGTTAGGTTAGGTTAGGTTAGGTTAGGTTAGGTTAGGTTAGGTTAGGTTAGGTTAGGTTAGGTTAGGTTAGGTTAGGTTAGGTTAGGTTAGGTTAGGTTAGGTTAGGTTAGGTTAGGTTAGGTTAGGTTAGGTTAGGTTAGGTTAGGTTAGGTTAGGTTAGGTTAGGTTAGGTTAGGTTAGGTTAGGTTAGGTTAGGTTAGGTTAGGTTAGGTTAGGTTAGGTTAGGTTAGGTTAGGTTAGGTTAGGTTAGGTTAGGTTAGGTTAGGTTAGGTTAGGTTAGGTTAGGTTAGGTTAGGTTAGGTTAGGTTAGGTTAGGTTAGGTTAGGTTAGGTTAGGTTAGGTTAGGTTAGGTTAGGTTAGGTTAGGTTAGGTTAGGTTAGGTTAGGTTAGGTTAGGTTAGGTTAGGTTAGGTTAGGTTAGGTTAGGTTAGGTTAGGTTAGGTTAGGTTAGGTTAGGTTAGGTTAGGTTAGGTTAGGTTAGGTTAGGTTAGGTTAGGTTAGGTTAGGTTAGGTTAGGTTAGGTTAGGTTAGGTTAGGTTAGGTTAGGTTAGGTTAGGTTAGGTTAGGTTAGGTTAGGTTAGGTTAGGTTAGGTTAGGTTAGGTTAGGTTAGGTTAGGTTAGGTTAGGTTAGGTTAGGTTAGGTTAGGTTAGGTTAGGTTAGGTTAGGTTAGGTTAGGTTAGGTTAGGTTAGGTTAGGTTAGGTTAGGTTAGGTTAGGTTAGGTTAGGTTAGGTTAGGTTAGGTTAGGTTAGGTTAGGTTAGGTTAGGTTAGGTTAGGTTAGGTTAGGTTAGGTTAGGTTAGGTTAGGTTAGGTTAGGTTAGGTTAGGTTAGGTTAGGTTAGGTTAGGTTAGGTTAGGTTAGGTTAGGTTAGGTTAGGTTAGGTTAGGTTAGGTTAGGTTAGGTTAGGTTAGGTTAGGTTAGGTTAGGTTAGGTTAGGTTAGGTTAGGTTAGGTTAGGTTAGGTTAGGTTAGGTTAGGTTAGGTTAGGTTAGGTTAGGTTAGGTTAGGTTAGGTTAGGTTAGGTTAGGTTAGGTTAGGTTAGGTTAGGTTAGGTTAGGTTAGGTTAGGTTAGGTTAGGTTAGGTTAGGTTAGGTTAGGTTAGGTTAGGTTAGGTTAGGTTAGGTTAGGTTAGGTTAGGTTAGGTTAGGTTAGGTTAGGTTAGGTTAGGTTAGGTTAGGTTAGGTTAGGTTAGGTTAGGTTAGGTTAGGTTAGGTTAGGTTAGGTTAGGTTAGGTTAGGTTAGGTTAGGTTAGGTTAGGTTAGGTTAGGTTAGGTTAGGTTAGGTTAGGTTAGGTTAGGTTAGGTTAGGTTAGGTTAGGTTAGGTTAGGTTAGGTTAGGTTAGGTTAGGTTAGGTTAGGTTAGGTTAGGTTAGGTTAGGTTAG
>OX374622.1:0-125000 GCA_947347705.1 Nymphula nitidulata
CCCACATTTGTGGGGCGCTACCGAGGAAGCTCGTCGCACACATCTCGGTAGCGCCTTTGTGGCGTTCTTACGAACTCGTCGTTATGGTGGGAAGTGCCGCGGGTACTTGGCACTTCTCACACCGTCATCGGAGTGTGTTTGAAATGAGTGGTGGAGCCCCCCTCCACCACTCCACACTCCTGGCTAGGGCGGTTGAAGTAGGCGCTCAAAGCGCCGCCTCGCCCGGCCGAGCCTCCTTCGGCGGATAGGGTCCGCAAGAGGGTCTGCCTCACGAACCCTTTCCGCGGCCTCTTTCTGTGACACCACCTCCTCACAGAAAGAGGCCACCGCCTGCCAGGACGTCTCGCTGCCGACCATCTTATGGATGATGTTCGGCAGGGAGAGGTCCGCACCAATGACAGCGGTGAGGGCAGCGCGCTGCGCTGACCACGCCGGACAAACCTCCAGCGTGTGCTGCGCGGTGTCCTCGTCGCAGCCACACTCCAAGCAGCGTGGGCTCACCTCCTTTCCGGCGACCTTGTGAAGGTAGCTGCCGAAACATCCATGTCCGGACAGCACCTGGGTCATCCGGAAAGTGAGCGCGCCGTGCCTTCTGCGGATCCATGTCGCCAAATTTGGCCGGATCGCCTCAACGGTACGAGTGCCGCTAGCTGGGCTCTCCATTCGTCTCCGCCACGCCCGCATTGTTGACATTTGGGCCCTGTCCTTCCAACGCCGGACCATTTCCGGCGGAGGACGCAGACCTTCCTCTCTTACCTCGGCGCTGCGTCGATAAATGACAGCCAGCGCCTTGGCGTCCAAATCCCACGGGGGAGTTCCAGCTAGCGCGCACGCGGCATCACCTGATACTGTACGATAGCCGCGCACGACCTTGATCGCCATTGCGCGCTGAGCCCTGCGCAGCAAGGCGGCATTGCGCGGCGATAAAGTGTCCGCCCAAATCGGCGACCCATATAAGGCCATAGATCTGATAACCCCAGTGTAAAGTTTACGACAGGTTACACTGGGGCCTCCGACGTTAGGGAGTATCCGGCTCAGAGCGGCCGCCGCTCCGACTAGTTTAGGGCTGAGGCGGCGGAAATGCTCGTCAAAACTCCATCTGGAGTCAAGCTCTAGTCCGAGGTATCGCATGTGCGATTTGATTTGAATGCGCACTCTGTTAATTCGGAGATGCGCGCCAGCGGGGGGCCCTCGGCGGGCACCATGGAATAAAACGGCCTCTGTTTTTTCGAGGGCCACTTTAAGACCTAAGCTTTCAATGCGCCCGACAGTGAGTGTGACGCCAACAGTGGCGAGTCGGGCGGCTTCGGTGTAATCGACACCCCTAGCCAGGACCAAGGTGTCATCTGCGTAGCAGACAACTCCGAGGCCCCGCAACATGGCACCGCGAAGTACCCAATTGTACCCGATGTTCCACAGGAGGGGACCGAGGACAGACCCCTGTGGAACACCGCATACCATTGTCCTCTGTATAAGGGACCCATTACGATCTAGGCACATAATGGGGCGACCTCGTAAATAGTTTCCTATGATCTTTCTGAGATAAGGCGGGACGCGATGGTATCGAAGCGCCTCATCTATGCAGCTATACGGCAGGGTGTTGAACGCATTGGCTATGTCAAGCGATACTGCCATTGCCACCCTGCCGTTGGATACCGCCTCATCTGCAAATTCCTTGACCCTCTTAATGGCGTCAATCGTGGAACGACATTCGCGGAAGCCGAATTGGTTGTTCGCAAGATTGGGGCCAGTCGTATTAAGGTGCCGGACGATGCGGGTGGAAATAATCCGTTCCAAAAGTTTACCCGCTTCGTCCAGCAACACTATTGGCCGGTAAGCCGACGGGATGTTAGCCGGCTTGCCCGGTTTTTGCAACAGCACTAGGCGGCCAGTTTTCCACTTATGGGGGAATCGCCCCGACGACAGACAACGATCGTAAATGCCTCTGAGGCGGTCTTCTAATATAGTGAGTGAGAGCGCCAGAACATGTCCCGGGACGCCATCCGGGCCTGGAGCAGTTTTCTTAGCCCTAAGCTTCCTTATGGCAACGTCCATCTCTCCGTCCGTGACTAGGGGAGGAGGGTCTTCCTCGGCAGGTTCACGATCCTGCGAAAACGGGGCCATGACCGGAGCAATGTGTTCCGCTCGATCAGGGAACAAAACTGAAATGACCGACTCGAGTAGCTGAGGATTGAGGGTCTCCGTGGCCGGGGGTCCTTGACCGCACATCTTGTTACGGACTGTGCGGTACGGACGTCCCCACGGATCCGCGTCCAACTCCTCGAGCCACTGTTCCCTTGCAGTTTCTTTAGCCTTAAATATGGCAATTCTGAACGCGTGGAGAGCCTCTTTGTAGTCAGCATGAAGCTGGGTTTCAATTTGTGCGTCACGCCCAGTCCGCCTTCTGCGGTACCTGGTGTACGCTCTGCGCCGGACGATGCAGGATCGACGCATGTCAGCCAGGTCTTGCGACCACCAGTAAACCTCCTTTTTAGGCGGACGACGTTGGGTACGGGGCATGGACGCATTACAGATGCGCGTCAAAGACTCCCCAAACGAACAAACTGCCTCGTCAACGTCCAGAATAGGAGAAGCAGATTGGGAGAACCAGTCCTCTAACAACGTGGCTTCCTCAGCAAGTTCTTTATTAAACTTCCCTACCGACCACCGAGGGAACAGCTGCGCTCGATTATGAGTACCGGGCGTGGCGTTGGTATTGCTGGTCCCTGGTGGAGACACGTCGAACGTAATGTAGCGGTGGTCCGACAGTGTCTCCACGTCATCTTCGTGAACCCGCCAGTTGTTCACGTGCGATGCGAGAGCAGGGGTAGCGAACGTCACATCCACTATGGATCCCCCCTGCTGTCGCACGCAGGTGTTGGCCGATCCCCGATTGAGAACTAGAAGGCCCGACATGGCCAACCAGTCTTCTACGACAGATCCACGGGCGTTGGTGGTAGGGGATCCCCACGCCGAAGACTTGGCGTTGAGATCACCTAGCACGACAGTCTTAGGTGTTGCTGCGCGCTCAAAAGCTGCACCGACCTCACCAATGAAAGCCTCGAATTGGGCTAGGACGCGGTTTGGGGAGAAGTAGCAACCGATCAGAACGATTTCTCCCCATTCCACAACTAAAAATCCGTGTCCTCGCTCCTTGATGGTCAGGGGCGGGGACCTTGACGATGCCGACCTTACAATAAGCACCGTCGAGTCGATATCTGCAGCAAAGTTGTTATTGCCAGCCGGATAAAAGTACGGCTCGGCTACTATGGCTAAGTCAATTGACCACTCCGACATGGTTTGCATGAGGATGTCTTGCGCACCGCCGGAGTGGTTCAAATTGCCCTGCAGGAGATGTAAAACTGGTGTGTGGGCCATTAAGGATCCGTGTTCATGGCCTCTTCTTGCGCCTGGGCGCGGTCAACGTTGTTGACGGCTGGGATCCTAGCAGCCGTTTTCCGTACTTTGGGGGGAGGTGGAGCTTTGCAACTCTTGCCCCTCATGATGTGGTCAGCTGGCCTCTTTGAGCTAGCGCATAGTGCGCAATGAGGCTCAGCTGTGCACGTCTTTGCCTGATGGTCGGGCTTTCCACACCGGAAGCAAAGTGCGCTTCGGTCCTCCTTAGCCGGGCAGAGCCGGCGGGTGTGGCCTACGTCGAAACAACGGTAACAGGTCATTTGCCGTGGCTCTAGTGCACGAACTCGCGCAGAACTCCAGCCAACAAGCAAACGACCAGCATCCACCAATATTTTAACAGCGCCCACTGGGCACTTTACCGACACAGAGCCGAGGCCGTCAGAGCCGCGACGGATCTCTCCACATGAGACATCACCGTGAGCGCAGCCAGTCTTCTGTGCGACAGCGACAACTATCTCGTCCTTCTCAATCGAGTCGTCAAGTCCAGACACGCGAATCTCTGCACATTTAGTTGGCCGGGAGATGCTTAAGTCTTTCGACTGAATATCCTCTGACAGGATTCCTCGCAGTTTGTCGGCTAGAATGTCGGCCTTTGCCCTATTTTCGTCAGCCGTCTCCGCCTCAAAGACCTCGAAGATGCGGGCACCTGTAGCGGCCTCCTTTATTTTAAACGGCTGCAGGTCTAGCTCGCCTAGATTAAGGGAGGATTTCGCCTTCTTTATAATGTCGGAGTACGAGAGTCCCCGCTTCTCAGCCTCTGGGTTGATCGTGATAACCACTGCAGCTGTGCGGGGCTCGCGAAGTCGACGCGGCTTCTTGGGTTTATTGCCCTTGGTCGCTGGTCGCACCGTATTCTTGGTTGCAGCTGCAGGTCCTGCTGATGCAGGTGCTGCGGACTGCGCCTTCTTCTTCTTCTTCGGGTTGGTTACCTTAACCCAGCCCTCAGAATCAGGTTTTGAAGACGAAGCAGTCGGCCCAGGGTTTGCCGTGGAAGGGCCAGGGACAGCCGGAGCATGAGAGGCTGCTTGCACTTTCTGGCCCTTTTTTGTCGGCTTTTTCTTAGCACCGGACTGGTTTGCCGGAGCATTCGAAGTCTTTTCCGATGGGGCATTGGCCTTAGAGGCAGCCTTTGGAACGGTCGTCGACGTGGGTGGTAAGTCCATAGGGGGCGGGGATGCCTCTCTTCTATTGTCTGCAGCCAATGGTGGTCTGTGGCGTTTGGCAGGTAGGAGTCTGCCATCCTTCTCAAGCCCGTCGAATTTCGCGCCTATCATGTTGCTGATCATGTTCATGACTGACCGGCTCCATGTCTCAAAGTACGGCGGGACAGTCGTTTCCGAATCTGCCGCCGATGGAGGCGCGCTTCTGTCGCGCCGGTCTCCGGCTCCTCTCATTTCGGCGCGGAGCTCCGCGAGCTCCTTGCGCATTTCCGCAACTTCACTTTGTAGCCGCTGGTTGTCGGCCATCAACTTGGCATTCTCAGTGGTTGCTGTGCACTTCAGCATAGATTTAGTGCTGTTGGCAATCGCTTCAGCCGCCTCGCGCAGTGCACGCTGGAATGTTCCCTTCAGGTTGCCGGAGGTGTTAGCGACACGCCTAATTATCTCCAGCTCCTTATCCACTGCTTCGTTTAATTGCGAAGCGAGTGGGCCCTCGTCGGCGGACATAAAGCCGTCAGATACAAACGAGCCGTGCGCAGAATCAGAGCGCAGGCGCCGTCTGTCCAATTCCAGTGCCATGGACTCTTCGGCCTTTAGTCGAAGCTCCTCCTTCTTAGCCTCGTTCAAGAGCCTCTTGGCTTCGGCAAGGCCAGCGAATTCGCCGGTGGTAATAGGGCGGCCTCTGCCGCGCGGCGCAACTTTTGCCGCCTTTGTGGATACGCTAGAAGCGTCGTCCGAGTCAGACTGGCTATCTCTACACTTCTCCCTAGTGTCACGTGGACGCTTGCGCGGCCCGACACGGGATCCGACCGTCTCCGTGCTAGAAACGGATTCGGCCTCCGACATTGGCTCATCTGAGAAGACGGCGTCCTCGATATCTTTAGACACCTCTGCAACTACAGGCGCCTTTTCCTTCAAAAATTTGCTCCTTAATGAGCGACTCTCACTACGCATAATGCTCTCATCATAACTTAATCTAATTGGTTTGGTTTTATTTTTATTGAACTCCATATTAGTCCCACGAGAATGGGGGAAATAAAGGTCCACCCGGGCGGTGCCCCCTGCACCCGGGTAACCCTGATACTCCAGGAGGTCGGGCGGTCTCCTGGAGGGGATCGCTAGCTGGCGGACTCTACCCGGCCCGCCACCCGAAGGCCCCCCGTAGCCACGGATCTCAACTACGGGGAATTGGGGTTTTTTAGTGAGGTTGGCTCCTCGCAGGGCCAGCCGATTAAGGCAAGCCCCCCCGGTCCCGTGTGTGCCGATAGACATGACACCAGACACACACACGGGATAACGGGTTGCCCGACGGGAGGCCGAAACCCACCCAGCGACCGCAAAACCACGGCCGCCAGACCCGCCGCGCCGCGAACCTTGAAGGTCCGCCGTGCCACGCCACCCGAAGGCGGCCGCTGAGCCAGCCAATATAGGCAAGCTCCGTCGGGACCGGCCAGTTAAGGCAGGCCCCAAGAGCCGACGCAAATGGAGCGTTGGTGCGCCCCACGCCGAAAACGAACGCTGAACGTTCCGCGGGCCTTGAAGGCCCGCCATACACCGACCGAAGTCCACTGGTCCTGAAAAGGACCTTTCCAACAAAGGCGCGACTGCGCCACGAGCAAAAGCTCCCGACCCCGTCCGCATGAAGCGGACCGCGGCCTTGAAGGCCGCCATACCACGAGCCGAAGCTCCACTGGCCCCCCAAGGGGGCCCCCCGAGGGTGATTTTTTATAGAGGTTTTCTTCCTCACAGCCAGACGCACAGGGCAGGCCCCATACGCCCAGCCCCCGACCCCACATAAATGCAGGGCTACGGGTTTGTGCGGCCGTGCAATGCCCGAAGGCAGCCGCACTGTGTTGGAGATTGGCCGGCTGCGAACCCATTACCCTACGAGCGGATAATGAATTCGCAGTCGCCCAGGATGCGCCGTCTGGACACGTTGTGGAACCACCGTTTGCACCGGATGACAGAACATCAAATGCAACAAGCGATCCCGACAACGCGCCCAGCACACTAGGAGGCTCCCCAACATGCACCCCACCCCAACCTAACCTAACCTAACCTTTTTTTTTTTTTTTTTTTTTTTACGTTGGAAAACCTTTTATAGGTACCCAGGAGCGAATGGGGCTGCCCCTGGGTTATGTGGGAGTCACCGGCAGAAGGCCGGCATACCCACTAAAAACCAACGTGTTTCTCAATACCGTGGCTTCGACGCACGACAGGGAACTTTTCGCAATCGCTGTCATGCGCCGAAGACTGTACGGTTAACGCTCGCTTCCGAGCTCACCAGGGATAGGGAGCGCGCGCGAAACAAAACGCGTGCTCCCCCACGCAGGGACGCCTTGGCGCGGGTGACGGAGCCCCACTCCGTCACCCGCCGTCCCCACTCGGCGGTTGAAGGTGGCCATGGAGCCGCCTTCTCCGGCCCAACCTTCTGCGGCGAATCGGGTCCGCAAGGGCATCTTCCTCGCGGGCCCGTTCCGCAGCCTCCTTCTGCGAGATGACTTCCTCGCAGAAGGTGGCTACCGCCTCCCAGTTACTCTCGCTGCCTACCATCTTCTCCACGACGGTCGGCAGGGAGAGGTCGCCGCCAATAGCAGCAACTAAGACACGGCGCTGCGTAGCCCACGCCGGGCAGAGTTCCAGCGTATGCTGCGCCGTGTCTTCGCTGTGGCCGCACTCGTGGCAACGGGCACTGGTTTCCCGTTTGGCCGTGTTGTGCAGGTATCTGCCGAAACAACCGTGCCCGGTCAGAATCTGCACAACACGGTAGGTCAACACCCCGTGCCGCTGCCTCATCCACGCCCGAAAGACTGGGCGGATGGCCTCCACGGTCCTGAGACCGGCCGTGGGCTCGTCCAGGCGTTGCAGCCAGGCGCTTAATATGCGCCCCTGCGCCTCTCGCCTCCAGCGCGATACCAGCTCCGGCATTATGCGCCGGTGCCCCATCTCGGCACGAAGCTCGGCTCCGTGCTCGTACACCTCCGCTAGGACTCTAGCATCGAGATCCCAGGGAGGTGTCCTGGCCAAAAGGCATGCAGCCTCATAGGAGATCGTCCTATATCCTCGGACTACTCTGACGGCCATGACCCGCTGCGCTCTCCGCAGCAGAGTCTTATTGTGGGCCGTCAGAGCATCCACCCACACTGGCGCACCGTACAGCGCCATCGAGCGCACCACCCCCGTGAAGAGGCGGCGGCACACGTCTCCAGGCCCCGCAACGTTAGGCAGGAGCCTTCCCAAGGCAGATGTTGTTGCCGTAAGCTTGGGGCTTAGTTCCCGGAAGTGGCATTTAAAATTCCACGCCGGGTCGAGCACTAGCCCCAAGTATTTTAAAGTCGAGCCGATGTTGACCCTCACCCCATCAAGGTCGAGGGCTGCTCCCGCAGGCGGACCCTTCCGCGGCCCGTGAAATAGCAGGGCCTCGGTCTTATCGAGGGCCACCCGCAGACCGAGCCTCTCGATTTTGTGGACCACTTGTCTTGTTCCCACCTTACCCAAAAGCGCGGCTTGCGCGAAAGATGAGCCTCGGGCTGTTACGAGGGTGTCGTCCGCGTAACAGAAAATGCGGACACCCGGCAAAAGGGCACCCCGCAACACCCAATCGTATCCGATGTTCCACAGGAGAGGGCCTAGAACCGACCCCTGTGGAACACCGCACGTCATCCGCCGCTCGAATAGCCTGCCGTATCGGTCTTGGCAGGTGACAATTCGGCCTCGTAGGTAGTCTGCGATAATGGTCTGCAGATACCGAGGCAGCCCATGATACCGCAGAGCCTCAAGAATGCACTCAAACGGCAGGGTGTTAAAAGCGTTGGCGATGTCGAGAGACACCGCCAAAAGCACCCCGCCGCGAGAAACCACCTCGGTAGAGAGGGCCTTCACGCGCATAATCGCGTCGATGGTAGAGCGGCCCTCTCTAAAGCCGAATTGACACCCGGCCAGATCCGGTCCCGTGGTCGACAAGTGGCTGATGATACGGCCCGCAACAATGCGCTCCAAAAGCTTACCGGCCTCATCCAAGAGGACAATGGGCCGGTAGGCAGAGGGTGAGTCGGCGGACCTGCCCGCCTTCTGCAGAAGCACTAGACGCCCTCGCTTCCACACCTGTGGAAATTTGCCGATCCTGAGGCACGCGTCGAAGAGGTTCCGCATGCGCGGTTCCAACTCCACAAGTGAGAGCGCCAAGACGCGCCCGTGAACCCCGTCGGGGCCTGGGGCAGTCTTTTTGGCCCGCAGCCTAGTGACGGCAGAGTCGTACTCGCCGTCAGAGATTGGCTCCACCGACCCTTCGTCCGAGGACACGGCCCCACGAGGGACCATGCGCGGGGGGACATGTTCACCGCGAGACGGGAACAGTGCCTCGACAACGCTCTGGAGAAGGTGTGGTTCCAGAGATTCCGCAACCGGGGGACCTTGCCCGCGCAGTTTGTTACGCGCGGCGCGGTACGGTCGACCCCACGGGTCGTTGTCGAGGGACTCCAGCATCTGTTCCCGTGCCTCCGTCTTCGCCTTATAGATGGCCACTCGCATGGTCCGCCGCGCCTCTGTGTAGAGGCCGTGCAGGTGGTCCTCCCAGACCGCATCGCGGTAGGTGTTTCGCGTGCGGTGGCGGTACCGGGCCAGCTCTCGCCGTTTGGCGGCACAGTCAGCCCGAAGTGCTGCAATCTCCTCGGACCACCAATAAACGGCCCCTTTACGAGGCTGGCGGTGAATCCGTGGCATGGCGGCGTCACTGATCCGCTGCAGGGATTTGCGGAAGCGGTCTGCCTCTGCGTCGACGTCGGTTGGTAAAGCGGTGGATGGTGAGCACCAGTCCTCTACCAGAACCGCTTCCTCAAGGTGCTCCTTATGGAGTTTTGAAAGGGCCCACTTGGGGAAGGTTGACTGCAACGATGAGCTGGGGCGGCCACCAGTATCACCCCGAGAAAAGATGTTGAACGAGATGTACTGGTGGTCACTCAAGGTTTCGACCTCTTCGAGGACCTGCCAGCCAGACACGTGCGCGACGAGAGCGGGGGTAGCGAACGTTAAGTCCACTATAGACCCCCCCCGCTGTCGCACGCACGTGTAGGCTGAGCCCTGATTTAGGAGGATGAGGCCGAACATGGCCATCCACCCTTCCACCAAAGCTCCTCGCGGATCAGTGCCCGGGGAACCCCAAGCCGCTGACTTGGCGTTGAAGTCCCCCAGAACCAAGATGTGCGTCGAAGGCGACTGACGAAGTGCAGCACCAAGCTCGTCAAGGAAGGCCTCAAACTCAGCCAGTGGCCTGTTGGGGGAGAAGTACACGCCAATAATGGCAGTGTCTCCCCATTTGGCGACGACGAAACCGTGCCCCCTCTGATGGACTGAGAGGGCTGGAGAGGCATTGAGCACCGACCTAATTATAGCGACCGAGGAGTCTAGATCCGCAGCCCAGTTGTTGCAAGGCGGGACAAAATACGGCTCAGCGGCTACAGCAATGTGAGTGGACCACTCCCTCATGGTTTGCAAGAGGAGATCCTGCGCACCAGAGGAGTGGTTCAAGTTCGACTGTATGAATTTAGCCGCTGGTCGTAGGGCCATTGACGGCTGGTGACGTGTCCATAGGCTGCGGACAATCTGCAGCCTCTTGAACGGCCGGGGTCTTGGCGGCCTTATTCTTTACCCTCTTCGGGGGGGCGTTAGGGGCCTTACAGCTCTTGCCCCCCAGTATGTGGCCTGCAGGTCTTTTGGCGGCCGCACAGATGACACAGTGCGGATCCGCTGAACAACCAGCCGCTTTGTGCCCGGATTTCCCGCAGCGGAAACAAAGATCGCTGCGGTCCATGCCAGAGCAATGCGGCCGAGCGTGCCCACGCTCCAAACAGCGGAAACACTTCATAGGGCGGGGCTCTACTGCGCGGACTCGCGCCGAGCTCCACCCGATCAATAAACGACCAGCCTCCTGCAGCTTTTTGGCAGCGCCAACAGGGCAAGACACCCACGCAGTCCCCATGCCGCTGGGAGCACGGCGGATTTCGCCAACTTTTATATTGCCGGATTCACAACTGCCTTTCTCGGCAATGGCGGTAACGATCTCCTCCCGCTCTATGGAGTCATCCAGGCCCGTGATGGAGATCTCCATGCACTTCATGGGCCTGGAGACTCGAATGTCCTCGCTTCCGAAGACAGACCTCAGCTGCTGAGCTAGTTCGTCAGCCTTGGGGCCCTGGTTGTCCCCGGAAACCTGCAGGATTTTGCCCCCGGTTACTGCAGTCTTTATTTGAATAGGTGGTATGCCGAGTTCCTCGATATTGATGGCAGCCCGTGCCTTCCTTATTATGTCGGCATAAGATAAGCCTGACTTTTCCGCCTCAGAACCGAGTGTGATCACGACAGCGGCCGTGCGGGGCTCCCGGACTCGACGCGGTTTCTTGGCCTTCGCTTGGGCTTTACCCTTAGCTTTAGACTTGGGCGTAGCCTGAGGCTTAGGGGCCGGCTCAGTTGGTTTCGACTTTTTTGCTTTTCCACCTTTACCAACAGTGGTCCAGGGGGCCTCTTTGGATGTTGAGGCTAAGGGCTCGTCAGAGACCGGTGAAGTGGTTACTGCTGGAGGGGGCGCGGACTTTTTCCCCTTACCCTTACCCTTGCCTTTTCCCTTACGCTGGGACGACGTGCAGGGGATAAGGGTCATTGTCCCGCACTTTGAGGTGATCGCGGGGGGGACCCTCTCTTTTGGTGCCGCTAAGGGCGGGAAATCTTCAACGGAAGGGGTGTGCGACTGCGTACCTTCCCTAACTTTGTCCGCAGCCAACGGTGGCCGCGGTCTGTCCGCAACTTTTAGGCCCTCGATGCGGGCGTTAAACATATTTGTGGCCGACGTCATGGCCGCCCGGATCTTCTCATCCACCACCGTGGAGACCGCTTGGAGAATTTTGTCACCATCCAAGGGCTGTGACACTCCTGGCTCTTGCGGGACCGATCTTGCTGCGCGCATGTCCTCGATTTGCTTGCGCAGTTCGTCCACGTCGGACCTGAGGCGCCTATTCTCCCGCTCCAGCTTGGTCACCTCGTCGGAGACGGTACACCTTAAAAGTGATTGGGTGCACTCTTGAATGGATGCCGCAGAATTTTTTAAGGCCTTTTGATAAGTGCCTTTAAGGTGGCTCGATGTGGTTGCCACTTTTAAAATTATCTGCAGCTCCTCTTGCACTGCTTTGAAAATCTGGGCCGCACTGGGCTCTTCCTCCAAGGACATGACACTGCCCGAATTAGCTAGGGAGACGACAGAGGTCGAGCGCGTTCTCCTCTGCGCTAATTCCTCTGCGAACTCCTTCTCCGCCTCCAGGCGCATCGACTCCCGCATCTGGGTGTTATATTCCTCTCTGGCTTTCGCCAAGCCCGAGTATTCCCCCGTTTTGATGGGGCGGCCTCGTCCACGGGTGGTTGTTGTCGAAGCCGGCTTTTTGGGTGCCGCCGCCGCCTCAGTGCTCGAAGCACTGTCAGAGCCGGAATCATACGACCTCCCTCTTTTCCGTCCCGACTGGGATCCTACTGTGTCAATAGACACACACGAGCCGAAGTTGGAAGCCTTTTCGGCATCATGATCAGACTCCTCACTGTTTGCGCCACTCACCTGCGGACAGGGCGCTTTGTCCTTTGAGCGTAGGCTCCTGCCGGAGCTAGTTTCCACAGGGAAACTTAATCGGATAGTTTTGGGTTTTTGTTTTGATTTATTTAGATTCAATTCCATACTTGTCCCACGAGTATGGGGGAAATAAACGTCCACCCGGGCGGTGCCCCCTGCACCCGGGTAACCCTGATACTCCAGGAGGTCGGGCGGTCTCCTGGAGGGGATCGCTAGCTGGCGGACTCTACCCGGCCCGCCACCCGAAGGCCCCCCGTAGCCACGGATCTCAACTACGGGGAATTGGGGTTTTTTATTGAGGTTGTCTCCTCGCAGGGCCAGCCGATTAAGGCAAGCCCCCCCGGTCCCGTGTGTGCCGATAGACATGACACCAGACACACACACGGGATAACGGGTTGCCCGACGGGAGGCCGAAACCCACCCAGCGACCGCGAAAACCACGGCCGCCAGACCCGCCGCGCCGCGAACCTTGAAGGTCCGCCGTGCCACGCCACCCGAAGGCGGCCGCTGAGCCAGCCAACTAAGGCAAGCTCCGTCGGGACCGGCCAGTTAAGGCAGGCCCCAAGACCGACGCGAATGGAGCGTTGAGCGCCCCACGCCGAAAAACGAACGAAAGTTCCGCGGGCCTTGAAGGCCCGCCATACACCGACCGAAGTCCACTGGTCCTGAAAAGGACCTTTGCCAACAAAAGCGCGATTGCGCCACGAGCAAAAGCTCCCGACACCGTCCGCATGAAGCGGACCGCGGCCTTGAAGGCCGCCATCCCACGAGCCGAAGCTCCACTGGCCCCCCAAGGGGGCCCCCCGAGGGTGATTTTTTATAGAGGTTTTCTTCCTCACGACCAGACGCACAGGGCAAGCCCCATACGCCCAGCCCCCGACCCCACATAAATGCAGGGCTACGGGTTTGTGCGGCCGTGCAATGCCCGAAGGCAGCCGCACTGTGTTGGAGATTGGCCGGCTGCGAACCCATTACCCTACGAGCGGATAATGAATTCGCAGTCGCCCAGGATGCGCCGTCTGGACACGTTGTGGGACCACCGTTTGCACCGGATGACAGAACATCAAATGCAACAAGCGATCCCGACAACGCGCCCAGCACACTAGGAGGCTCCCCAACATGCACCCCAACCTTTTTTTTTTTTTTTTTTTTTTGAGTCAGAAACCTTTTATAGGTACCCAGGGAGAATGATGGGGGCTTGCCCCCTGGGTTATGTGGGAGTCTCCGGTGTAAAGGACCGGTATACCCACTAAAACTGACTGTACCCACTGTCCACAGTTGTGGGCGCTACCGAGGAAGCTCGTCGCACACATCTCGGTAGCGCCTTGTGGCGTTCGAAAGAACTCGTCATATCGGAGGGAAGTGCCGCGGGTACTTGGCACTTCTCACACCGTCAGCGGAGTGTGTTTGGAATGAATGATGGAGCCCCCCTCCACCATTCCACACCCCTAGCTAGGGCGGTTGAGACAGCTGCGCGAAGCGCCGCCTCGCCCGACCTAGCCTCCTACGGCGGGCAGGGTTTGAGAGAGGATCTGCCTCTCGAACCCTTTCCGCGGCCTCTTTTAGGGCCATCACCTCTTCACAAAATGAGGCTACCGCTAGCCAGGACGTCTCGCTGCCAACCATCTTTCTGATGACGGTCGGCAGAGAGAGATCCGTACCGATTATGGCGGTAAGTTCGGTGCGCTGAGCGGACCACGCCAGGCATGACTCTAGCGTGTGCTGCGCATCGTCGACATCGCTTGTGCAGTGGTGACAGCGAGGGTCCTCCTCCCGTTTAAGCAGACGCAGGTATTTGCCGAAGCATCCGTGGCCCGACAGCACCTGCGTCAGCCGAAACGTGAGTGCTCCCTGCCGCCTGCGAATCCATTCGTTGATGATAGGACGGATCGCTTCTACTGTTCGGACGCCAGCGGTGGGAGTCTCCATCCGCTGTCGCCATGACCTCATGGTAGATAATTCTGCCCTCTCCCTCCAATGCCGGATGAGTTCCGGAGGGGGGCGGATGTTTTGATCACGTACTTCCGCACTAAAACGATACACTTTGGCCAGCGCTATGGCATCGAGGTCCCAAGGTGGGGTACCTGCGAGCGCACAGGCGGCTTCGCCTGAGATGGTACGATACCCACGAACAACTTTAATCGCCATGACACGTTGAGCCCGGCGGAGCAAGGCAGCATTGCGCGGCGATAGCGTGTCGGCCCAAATGGGCGATCCATACAGGGCCATCGATCTCACGACCCCCGTGTAGAGATGACGACAAGTAGCACTGGGGCCACCCAGATTGGGGAGAAGACGAGTCAAAGCCCCAGCAGTGTTGACTAGCTTGGGGCAGAGCTTCTTGAAGTGATGGTCGAAGCTCCATCTTGAGTCCAGCTGTAGACCTAAATAGCGCATATGCGCTGCGACATCTATGCGCACACCGTTGATGGTCAGGTGCGCGTCTGGCGGTGGCTTGCGGCGGGGCCCGTGAAAAAGCAGGGCCTCAGTTTTGTCTAGAGCCACCTTCAGTCCGAGGCATTCAATACGGCCAATGATTAAAGAGGTTCCAACAGTGGCGAGGCGTGCTGCATTACCGTAGTCATCAGCTTGTGCCAATACAAGTGTATCGTCTGCATAGCAGACGATGTCGAGTCCTTGTGGGAGTGCTCCTCGCAGCACCCAATTATATCCTATGTTCCACAGGAGTGGGCCAAGCACCGACCCCTGTGGAACCCCGCATTTCATTGTTCTGTATATGGCGCTTCCATTGCGGTTTATGCATACTATGCGCCTCTCGCTCAAATAGTTTTTAATAATTAGCCTAAGGTATAGGGGCACGTTGTGGTAGCGGAGTGCCTCTCCTATACAGCTGAAGGGCAGGGTGTTGAAGGCATTGGCTATGTCCAACGATACTGCCATTGTCACCCTGCCCCTAGCCACGCCCTCATCCGCGTACGACTTTACGCGACGGATGGCGTCGATGGTCGAACGGTTCTCCCGGAACCCGTACTGAGAGTACGACAGGTTCGGTCCGGTATCATTAAGGTGTTTCACGATGCGAGTGGATATAATCCTTTCTAAGAGCTTACCCGCATCGTCGAGTAAGACAATTGGCCTGTAAGCCGATGGGGTGTTCAGCGGCTTGCCAGGCTTCTGCAGCAGTACAAGCCTGCCTAGCTTCCACGGATGGGGGAACTGACCTGATGACAGGCAGAGATTGAATATTCCCCTGAGTCGATTCTCTATCACGGTGAGTGCTAACGCGAGGACGCGGCCAGGCACACCGTCAGGGCCAGGAGCAGTGACTTTTGCCCTGAGTCTTCTAACTGCCGTGTCCATTTCCCCTTCCGTGACAGGGGCAGGAAGTCTATCGTCGGTCGTTTCCGAGGCGTTACTAGGTGCCATTAGCGGGGCGACATGCTCTGCGCGGTCCGGAAAAAGAGCAGACACAACTGACTCGAGGAGCCGAGGATCGAGGGTCTCCGCAACCGGGGGTCCCTGGCCGCACAGCTTGTTGCGAACTGCACGGTACGGCCGTCCCCACGGATCCGCCTCCAACTCTTGAAGCCATATCGCACGGGCGGCTTCTTTGGCCTCATAGATAGCCACTCGGAAGTTATGGCGAGCTTCTTTCAAGGCGACATGAAGCCGAGCTTCTTCTTCTGCGCTTCTCCCAGTCCGCCGCCTGCGGTACCTGGTGTATGCGCGACGGTGGAGAATGCAAATGCGGCGCATTTCAGCAAGTTCTTGAGACCACCAGAAAACCTGTTGCTTGGGCGGACGCTGCGTCGTTCGGGGCATCGAAGCGTCGCATATGCGAGCCATAGCCTCACCGAATTTCTGAGCTTCCACGTCCACTCCCGCAGTTGAAGCGGCAGACTGGGAGAACCAATCTTCTAGATGTGAAGCCTCTTCGACCAGTTCCTTGTTCAGTTTCTTGAGCGACCATCTGGGAAACTGTTGCGCAAGATTGTTTCGTGATAAATTGGGACTGGAAGACCCTCTTTGAGGGGACACGTTGAAGGTGATGTACACATGGTCCGACAAAGTTTCGACATCTTCGTGAACCCGCCAGTTAGTCACGTGTGATGCGAGAGCAGGGGTAGCGAACGTGACGTCCACTATTGACCCCCCCTGCTGTCGCACACAGGTGTTGGCGGAACCACGATTAACGATAAGCAGCCCTGACATTGCTGCCCAGTCTTCGACTACAGAGCCACGAGCATCCGTAGCGGGGGACCCCCACGTCGTAGATTTGGCGTTGAGGTCCCCCAGCACTATCACGTCACTACAAGCTGCTCGATCAACAGCGGCACCGACTTCAGCGATGTAAATTTCGAATTCGGCGAGAATGCGATTGGGAGAGAAGTAGCATCCGATAATAACAATTTCTCCCCACTTCACAACGACAAAACCATGGCCCCGCTCCAAGATGGTCAGGGGCGGGGACCGAGACGACGAAGCACGGATAAAAGCAACCGTCGTGTCAATATCGAAGGCGTAATTAGCACCTGGCGGAGTGGAGTAAGGTTCCGCTACGACCGCAAGATCAATGGACCACTCCGACAAGGTTTGCATAAGCAAATCCTGGGAACCGCCGGAGTGGTTCAGATTACCCTGGAGTATTTTAAGAGGGTGTGCTGCCATTACTGGTCGGTGATCATGTTCTCAACCTGCGGCGTTGTCTGCGCAGTCTTGTTAGCGGCCGGGGTCTTGGGCAGTGCTTTCTTGCTTTTTGGAGGCGGAGGGGCTTTGCAGCTTCTTCCTCTCATTATGTGGTCTGCTGGTCGGTTCGAAGCAGCGCAGAGAGCACAGCGTGGGCTTGCCGAGCAGGTGGCTGCTTTGTGGCCTGATTGACCACACCTGAAGCAAAGGTCGCTCCGGTCCGTTTCAGAAGAACACTGGTGACGCGTGTGACCGACATCTTGACATCGGTAGCAAGTCATACGGCGCGGTTCTTGTGCGCGCACCCTAGCCGAGCTCCACCCTACCAGTAGACGGCCGGCCTCCAAAAGAGTTTTGACGGCGCCTATTGGACATTTCACCCAGACGGAACCAAGGCCATCAGGGCCGCGCCGAATTTCCCCCGTGGTGACGTCGCCGTGCGCACAACCTGTTTTAAGAGTGACGGCGTCGACGATTTCTGATTTTTGTACCGAGTCATCGAGTCCGGATATACGGATTTCGGCGCACTTGGTAGGTGTCGCAACCCTAATTTCAGGAGGCAGAACTCCTCTAAGCTTCGCGGCCAGAGTGCAGGCCTTGGACCTGTTTTCGGCCGCCGATTCGGACTCGGTGATTTGGAAAATCCGGGCGCCTGTCACCGCTTCCCTGATTTTGAAAGGCGCCAGCCCTAACTCCTCTAGATTAACACGAGATTTGGCTTGATTGATGACTTCGGCGTAAGTGACGCCGCGTTTTTCAGCCTCCAGATCTATGGTGATGACCACCGCGGCTGAACGAGGCTCGCGTAGTCTGCGCGTCTTTGGCTTGCTTCCGGTCTGCCGCTGCTGTTGGGTGGCTTGAGGAGCAGGCACCGCTGGGGTGGCCGGTTGGTTTCCCTTTTTTGAGGGCCGATAGGTCACAGTCGTAAAGCCCTCGTCGTCGGTCTTAGAGGTTGAGGTAGATGGCTCGATTGCCAGGGGAGGCCCTGGGACAGCCGGAGCGTGTGCAGCTGGAGGAGGGACAGTCTTTTTGCCCTTTTTCTTCGTCTTCTTCATGCCGACCTGCGCTGCCGGGTCTGGAGAAGGTTTTGCTGTCACCGATTTGCTCCTAGGAGTGGGCTTTGCAGCTGCCGTCGCATAGGATACATCCGTAGGAAGCGGGGACGCATCCCTCGTGCGATCTGCGGCCAACGGTGGCCGGTGACGTTTGGCGGGCATGAGCCTGCCGTCTTTTTCTAGGCCGTCAAATCTGGCACTAATTATGTTGCCGATCATGGTCATGGCAGACCGGCTCCATTTTTCAAAGTACGGCGGTACCTCTTCTTCCGTCGACGGTGGAAGCACTCTTGTATCCTGCCGCATTCCGGACCTAACTTCGGCCCTGAGCTCCGCAAGCTCCTTGCGGAGGTCTCCTAATTCACTTCGCAAGCGCTGGTTGTCTGCCAGTAATTTGGCATTCTCGCCGGAGGTGGAACATTTTAAAAGCGATCGCGTGCTGTTCGCGATTGACTCTGTTGCCTCACGTAGAGCCTTCTGATAAGTGCCCTTAAGGTTTCCTGATGTGAGCGCCACACGCCGGATCATATCTAGGTCCTTTTGCACCGTTTCTCCAATTTGGGACGCCAACGGACCCTCATCAGGGGACATAAATACGTCTGATCCACACACCGATACGGAGCGTAGACTGCGCCTGTCCAGCTGGTCAGCCAACTCTTCTTCTGATCTTAGCCGGAGCTCTTCCCTTTTCGCTGCATTTAATTTTCGTTTTGCTTCGGCTAGTTCCGCGAGTTCTTCTGTTGTGTTTGGGTGGCCTTTATCGCGGCCAGCGTTTGACACTTTCTTCGATTTCATAGACTTTTCGCTCGAGTCGCTGTCTGGATTCAGCCGACCCTGCGAACGATCTCCCCTGGATTTGAAGGGGCGTTTTCTCCCTTTAGTTCCTATCGTCTCTACACTCGAAACGGACGCCGAGCTTTCGTCCGACATCACACCACTACAGTCCATAGAGTCCACATCTTTTAACCCTGCACCATTAGAAGGCGCATTATCTATTTTGCGCTCCAAGGAGCGACTACTACCACTACTACACCGACTTAACCTAATTTGGGGTATTTTATTGAAAGAATCCATAATAAGTCCCACGAGTAGGAGGGATATAAGAAGACCATCTGGGCGGTGCCCTCTGCACCCAGACTACTCTATGTACACCCGGGGGTTCGAGCGGTCCCCGGGGGTTGGCGCTAGAAGGTGGACTTTCCCAGCCCACCACCTTAAGGCGTCCCGTCGCCGCGTTCATCAACGACGGGCCTTTGGGGTTTTTTATAGACGTTGTCTCGTCTCGGGCCGGCCAATGAAGGCAAGCCCCCTGTCCCCTAAGCCATCCGCGAGACATGACCACAGACAATGGCAAGGGTTTACAGGTTGTCCGACGATGGCCGAAGCCTGTCCGACAGCTGCAGCACTGCAGCCGTCGACCTCGCCGCACCGCGGGCCTTGCAGGCCCGCCATACCACGCTGCCCGAAAGCAGCCACTGAGCCAGCCAACTAAGGCAAGCTCCGTCGGGACCGGCCAGTCAAGGCAAGCCCCAAGAGCCGACGCAAAAGGAGCGTTGAAGCGCCCCACGCCGAAAAGAACGCTGAACGTTCCGCGGGCCTTGAAGGTCCGCCATCCCACGACCGAAGTCCCCTGGCCTTCCTGAAGAAGCCCTTTCCCCATTTCAAAGCGCAAACGCGCGACGACCACCGTCCGCCAGAACGGACCGCGACCTTGCAGGCCGCCATCCATCGAGCCGAAGCTCCGCTGCCCCCCCCAAGGGGGCCCCACAGGGTGATTTTTTATAGAGGTTTTCTTCCTCGCAGCCCGACGCTTTTGCGCCGGGCCCCCGACCCTACAAAAGAGCAGGGCTACGGGTTTGTGCGGCCGTGCAATGCCCGAAGGCAGCCACACTGTGCTGGAGCGTTGAAGCGCCCCACGCCGAACGAACGCTGAACGTGCCGCGGGCCTTGCAGGCTCGCCATCCCACGACCGAAGTCCCCTGGCCTCCCTGAAGAAGGCCTTTCCCAAAGAAAAGGCGCAGATGCGCCACGAGCATAACTGCTCCCGACACCGTCCGCCAGAACGGACCGCGGCCTTGAAGGCCGCCATCCACCGAGCCGAAGCTCCGCTGCCCCCCAAGGGGGCCCCCACAGGGTGATTTTTTATAGAGGTTTTCTTCCTCACAGCCAGACGCACAGGGCAAGCCCCATACGCCCAGCCCCCGACCCCGCAAAAGAGCAGGGCTACGGGCTTGTGTGGCCGTGCAATGCCCGAAGGCAGCCACACCGTGCTGGAGATTGGCCGGCTGCGAACCCATTGCCCTAACGAGCGGATAATGAATTCGCAGTCGCCCAGGATGCGCCGTCTGGACACGTTGTGGGACCCACCGTTTGCACCGGATGACAGAACATCCGCCAAAATGCAACAAGTGAGCCCGACAACGCCCCCAGCACTCTAGGAGGCTCCCCAGCATGCACCCCAACATGCACCCCAACCTAACCTTTTTTTTTTTTTTTTTTTTCGTTGGAAAATCCTTTATGGATACCCAGAGGCAAATGGGGCTGCCCCTGGGTTATGTGGGAGTCACCGGTGTAAAGTGCCGGCATACCCACTAAAAACCAACGTGTTCCTCGAAACCACGGCTTCGACGCATGACAGGGAACTTTTCGCAAGCGCTGTCATACGCCGAAGGCTGCGTAGTTATCGCCCACTTCCGGGCTCACCGGGGATAGGGAGCACGCGCGAAACAAAACGCGTGCTCCCCCGCGCAGGGACGCCTTGGCGCGGGTGACGGAGCCCCACTCCGTCACCCGCCGTCCCCACTCGGCGGTTGAAGGTGGCCGTAGAGCCGCCTTCTTCGGCCCAACCTTCTGCGGCGAATCGGGTCTGCAAGGGCATCTTCCTCGCGGGCCCGTTCCGCAGCCTCCTTCTGCAAGACGACGTTCTCACAGAAGGTAGCTACCGCCTCCCAGTTACTCTCGCCGCCAACCATCTTCTCCACGACGGTCGGCAGGGAGAGGTCGCCTCCGATACTGGCGACTAGGGCACGGCGCTGCTCGTCCCACGCAGGGCAAACTTCGAGCGTGTGTTGCGCCGTGTCCTCAGTGTGGCCGCACTCATGGCAGCGGGCACTGGTCTCTCTTCTTGCCGTGTTGTGCAGGTATCTGCCGAAGCACCCGTGTCCGGTTAGAATCTGCACAACACGGAAGGTGAGCACCCCGTGCCGCCGCCTCATCCAATCCCGGAAGACCGGGCGGATGGCCTCCACGGTTCGAACCCCCGCCTTGGGCTCGTTTAGGCGTTGAAGCCATGCCTCCATGATGGTTCTCTGCGCTCTCCGCCTCCAGCGCGCAACCAGCTCCGGCATTATGCGCCGGTGCCCCATCTCTGCACGAAGCGCCGCTCCGTGCTCGTACACCTCCGCTAGGACTCTAGCGTCGAGATCCCAGGGAGGTGTCTTGGCCAACAGGCACGAGGCCTCATAGGACACCGTGCGGTATCCGCGGACAACTCTGACGGCCATGACTCGTTGCGATCTCCGCAGAAGAGTCTTGTTGTGGTCCGTTAGAGCGTCTACCCACACTGGCGCACCATATAGCGCCATGGACCGCACCACCCCTGTGAATAGGCGGCGGCATGTGTCCCCGGGGCCTGCAACATTAGGCAGGAGTCTGCTTAGCGCAGCCGTCGTTGCAGTAAGCTTGGGGCTCAGCTGCCGAAAGTGTTCTTTGAAATTCCACCCCGGATCAAGCACGAGCCCCAAGTACTTCAGCTGAGAGCCAACAGTGACTCTGACCCCGTTCAGGTCGAGGTATGCTCCCGCAGGCGGACCCTTCCGAGGCCCATGAAAAAGAAGAGCCTCGGTTTTGTTGAGGGCCACCCGCAGACCGAGCCTCTCGATCCTGTGTACGACCTGGATAGTCCCCACCTTCGCTAAAATCGCGGCCTGAGCGAAGGACGACCCTCTAGCTGTTACGAGGGTGTCGTCCGCGTAACAGAACGTGCGGACACCCGGCAGAAGGGCCCCCCGCAACACCCAATCGTAACCGATGTTCCACAGGAGAGGGCCTAGAACCGACCCCTGTGGAACACCGCACGTCATTCGCCGTTCGAGAATCCTGCCGCTCCGATCTTGACAGGTCACTATTCTCCCTCGCAGATAGTCAGCTATGACGTTTTGCAGGTACTGAGGTACCCCGTGGTGTTTTAGGGCCTCAGAAATGCACTCGAACGGCAGGGTGTTGAAAGCGTTGGCGATGTCAAGTGACACCGCCAGAAGCACCCCGCCGCGAGAAGTCGTCTCGTTAGAGAGGGCCTTCACGCGCATGATTGCGTCTATAGTCGAACGACCCTCTCTAAAACCAAATTGACATTCAGATAGGTCAGGGCCACTAGATGTTAGGTGACTTATAACACGGCCGGCGATTATTCTTTCCAGGAGCTTACCGGCTTCATCCAAAAGAACGATGGGCCGGTAAGCTGAAGGAGAGTCGACATCTCTTCCCGCCTTCTGCAGGAGGACGAGCCGCCCCTTTTTCCAGGCCTTAGGGAATTTTCCTGTCGCGAGACATGCGTCAAAGATGTTCCTTATCCGGGGCTCAAACTCCACAAGGGAGAGCGCCAACACGCGCCCATGGACCCCATCTGGGCCCGGAGCGGTTTTCTTAGACCGGAGCCTGATGACGGCCGAGTCATATTCAGCGTTAGTGATAGGGGGCACTGTGGCATCCGTATCGCCGTCGGTGTTCTGCGCCCTACGAGGCACCATGGGTGGAGGGATATGTTCTCCGCGAGCTGGGAACAATGCCTCGACAACCGCTTGGAGAAGTTGGGGCTCCAGCGTATCGGCAACCGGGGGGCCTTGGCCGCGCAGCTTATTGCACGCGGCACGGTACGGACGACCCCACGGGTTGCTGTCGAGGGACTCGAGCATTCGTTCCCTTGCTTCAGTCTTGGCCTTGTAGATGGCAACACGCATGGCCCTTCGAGACTCCGTATAGAGAGCGTGCAGCTGGTCTTCCCAGACCGCATCGCGGTAGCTGTTACGCGTGCGGTGACGGTACCTTGCCAGCTCACGCCTTTTAGACGAGCAATCTGCGCGAAGAGCTGCGATCTCGTCTGACCACCAGTACACGGCCTTTTTGGGCGGCTGGCGGCGGATCCTCGGCATGGCGGAATCGCTTATCCGTTGTAAGCTTTCGCGGAAGCGATCCGCCGCTGCGTCGACGTCAACATATGTGGTAGTCGACAGTGAACTCCACTCTTCCACCAGGACAGCTTCCTCGAGGCGCTCTTTATCGAGCTTTGTTAGAGCCCACTTGGGGAAGAGAGACTGCGTCGGTTGGACAGGACTGCGACCCGAGTCCCGAGAGAAAAGCTCGAATGTGATGTAAAGATGGTCGCTCAATGTCTCCACCTCTTCCAGGACCCGCCAGCCAGACACGTGCGCGACGAGAGCGGGGGTAGCGAACGTTAAGTCCACTATTGACCCCCCCCGCTGTCGCACGCAGGTATTGGCTGAGCCCTGGTTCAATACTGAGAGCCCGAATATTGCCATCCAGGCCTCAACGGCAGTGCCTCTATGGTCAGTGACGGGGGAACTCCACGCAGACGACTTAGCGTTGAAGTCCCCCAGTACGAGGACAGGCGCAGGTGAAGCGCGCCGAACTGCTGCACCCAACTCATCGAGGAATTGCTGAAACTCGGCCAAGGGTCTATTCGGGGAGAAGTAAACGCCTATGACGGCAATATGTCCCCAACCGACAAGAACAAACCCATGCCCTCTTTGCAGGACTGAGAGGGGTGGGGACGCATCAAAAGAAAGTCTGGTGATGGCTACAGTCGAGTCCAAGTCCGAGGCCCAGTCGGAGCTAGGCGGGACAAAGTAAGGTTCGGAAACTGCCGCAAGATGTATTGACCACTCTCTCATGGTTTGCAGTAATAGGTCCTGCGCGCCAGAGGAGTGGTTCACGTTCGTCTGGATGAGCTTACGGTGTGGGCGTAGGGCCATTGACGATAGGCGTAATATCCATTGGCTGTTCCGCAGTTACAGCCTGTTCAGCAGTCCGGGTCTTGGGCGCTGGTTTCGACTTCTTGGGAGGTATGGTGGGGGCCTTGCAGCTCCTGCCTCCCATAATGTGTCCTGCTGGCCTCTTGGTTTTGGCGCAGAGGACGCAGTGGGCTTCTTCGCTGCACTTGGAAGCTTTGTGGCCTGGCTTTCCGCACCGGAAGCACAGGTCACTGCGATCCTCGCCTACGCACTGTTGACGGGCGTGCCCACGCTCTAAGCAGCGGAAACACCTCATCGGGCGCTGCTCCACAGGGCGCACTTTCGCTGAGCTCCACCCGACAAGGAGGCGGCCAGCCTCCAATACCTTTTTGGCGGCGCCTACAGGGCATGAGACCCAGGCAACACCCAAACTGCCAGGCCCAGACCGGATTTCTCCTACTCTGACGGAGTGGTGTGCGCAGTTGCCCTTATTGGCAATAGCAGACACAATATCATCTTTCTCCACTGAATCATCTAGGCCGGAAATTGATATCTCCATAGTTTTGGTTGGTCTAGCGATTCGGATGTCCTCGTCATTTTCAAAGACAGTTCTTAGTTTCTCAGCGAATGCGTCCGCTTTGGTGCCCTGGTCCTCACCACGGACTTCCAAAATTTTGGCGCCAGTGACTGCTGTTTTGATCTGCAGCGGCTGATCGACGCCGATGTCTGCAAGATCAATTCCATTTCGGGCCTTCCTTATTACGTCGGCGTATGAGACGCCGCGTTGTACCGCCTCTGGGCTGATGGTAATAACCACGGCGGCCGAGCGTGGCTCCCTAATCTTTCGGGGCTTTTTGGCCTTTGCCTGCGCGCCTTTGGTGCCCTTGGCTTGAGGCTTTGGACTAGGGGTCGCAGCTGGTTGCGCCTTCTTTTTCTTCCCATTCTTTCCGACCTTAGTCCATCCCGCCTCCTCCTCAGAAACGGGGGCGGTTGGCAGGGGCGCCGACGATGTTGACGGGCCGGGCTCCGGGTCTGTCACTGGGCTTGGGGTCGGCGCAGCAGCCGTCCTCTTCCCCTTCCCCTTGCCTTTACCCTTTTTTTGGGACGATGTGCAGGGAATTAAGGTCATTGTCCCGCACTTTGACTTGATGGCGGGAGATGCCTTCACTGTGGCTGCAAATGTCGTTTTCGCTGCTGGTTTCAGCGGGCGCGATTGTGCAGCTTCTTTCTTTTTATCCGCAGCCAACGGTGGCCGCGGGCGATCTGGTACCTTTAGGCCCTCAAATCTAGCGTCGATGATGTTACTAACTGAAGTCATCGCCGCCCGGATTTTGTCATCCACCACATTAGAAACGGCACGGACGATTTCTTCGGCGTTAAGTGTTGGGTGGACTGCTGAGGCTGCCTGAGAAGGCGCACTACTCCCGGCGCGCAACTCATCCAGCTGCCTTTGAAGGTCCTGAACACTGCCTTCTAAGCGCTTATTCTCCCGCGTTAGCTTATTGATTTCTTCATTGACGGTGCAACGAAGAAGCGCTTGCGTGTGCTCCTTAATCGAAGAGACGGACAGCTTAATCGCCTTTTGATAGGTGCCCTTGAGATTGCTCGAACTGGACACGAGCTTGAGTATCGAGCTTATCTCGCTCTCGACAGACTGATACAGTTTGGCAGCACAAGGCTCCTCCTCCACCGACATAACATCAGAATAGTCAGACTGCCGTGACGCCGCCGACTCCGACCGCAAACGCCTTTGAATTAATTCCGCGGCGACCTCCTTCTCGGCCTCCAGGCGCATAGACTCGCGCAATGCAGCGCTGTATTCCCTCTTAGCCTTGGCGAGGCCGGCATAGTCCCCGGTTTTGATAGGACGGCCGCGGCCACGACTAGCGGCAGGTTTTTTGGGCTTCGGCGCCTTGTCAGACTCTGCGCTGGATGCGCTGTCGGTGCCAGATTCCTTTCTGTAATTTGACCCCTTCTTTATCGGGGATCTTGCCCTCTTCCTACTGACTTGGGATTCGACGCTGTCGACTGACCAACACGAGCCGAAGTCCGACGCAGTTTTGCTCGCGTCCCTCACATCGTCTTCATCTCCACTCTCCGCGCCACTCACTTGCGGACAGGGCGCTTTGTCCATCGATCTCAGGCTCCTTGTGGAGACCCCAACCTAACCTAACCTTTTTTTTTTTTTTTTTTTTTTTTTTCGTTGGAAAATCCTTTATGGATACCCAGAGGCAAATGGGGCTGCCCCTGGGTTATGTGGGAGTCACCGGTGTAAAGTGCCGGCATACCCACTAAAAACCAACGTGTTCCTCGAGACTACGGCTTCGACGCATGACAGGGAACTTTTCGCAAGCGCTGTCATACGCCGAAGACTGCGTAGTTATCGCCCACTTCCGGGCTCACCGGGGATAGGGAGCACGCGCGAAACAAAACGCGTGCTCCCCCGCGCAGGGACGCCTTGGCGCGGGTGACGGAGCCCCACTCCGTCACCCGCCGTCCCCACTCGGCGGTTGAAGGTGGCCGTAGAGCCGCCTTCTTCGGCCCAACCTTCTGCGGCGAATCGGGTCCGCAAGGGCATCTTCCTCGCGGGCCCGTTCCGCAGCCTCCTTCTGCGAGACGACGTTCTCACAGAAAGTGGCTACCGCCTCCCAGTTACTCTCGCCGCCGACCATCTTCTCCACGACGGTCGGCAGGGAGAGGTCGCCTCCTATACTGGCGACTAGGGCACGGCGCTGCTCGTCCCACGCAGGGCAAACTTCGAGCGTGTGTTGCGCCGTGTCCTCAGTGTGGCCGCACTCATGGCAGCGGGCACTGGTCTCTCTTCTTGCCGTGTTGTGCAGGTATCTGCCGAAGCACCCGTGTCCGGTCAGAATCTGCACAACACGGAAGGTAAGCACCCCGTGCCGCCGCCTCATCCACGCCCGGAAGACTGGGCGGATGGCCTCCACTGTACGAATCCCCGCCTTGGGCTCATTTAGGCGTTGAAGCCATGCCTCCATGATGGTTCTCTGCGCTCTCCGTCTCCAGCGCGAAACCAGCTCCGGCATTATGCGCCGGTGCCCCATCTCTGCACGAAGCGCCGCTCCGTGCTCGTACACCTCCGCTAGGACTCTAGCGTCGAGATCCCAGGGAGGTGTCTTGGCCAACAGGCACGAGGCCTCATAGGACACCGTGCGGTATCCGCGGACAACTCTGACGGCCATGACTCGTTGCGATCTCCGCAGAAGAGTCTTGTTGTGAGCCGTCAGAGCGTCTACCCACACTGGCGCCCCATATAGCGCCATAGACCGCACCACCCCTGTGAAGAGGCGGCGGCATGTGTCCCCGGGGCCTGCAACATTAGGCAGGAGTCTGCTTAGCGCAGCTGTCGTTGCAGTAAGCTTGGGGCTCAGCTGCCGGAAGTGTTCTTTGAAGGTCCACCCCGGATCAAGCACGAGCCCCAAATACTTTAATTGTGAGCCAACGGTGACTCTGACCCCGTTCAGATCGAGAGATGCTCCTGCAGGCGGACCCTTCCGCGGCCCGTGAAAAAGAAGGGCCTCGGTTTTGTTGAGAGCCACCCGCAGACCGAGCCTCTCGATCCTGTGCACGACTTGTATCGTCCCCACTTTGGCTAAAGCCGCAGCCTGAACGAAAGACGACCCTCTTGCTGTTACGAGGGTGTCGTCCGCGTAACAGAACGTGCGGACACCCGGTAGAAGGGCTCCCCGCAATACCCAATCATAGCCGATGTTCCACAGGAGAGGGCCTAGAACCGACCCCTGTGGAACACCGCACGTCATTCGCCGTTCAAGAATCCTGCCGCTCCGATCTTGGCAAGTTACTGTCCTGTCGCGCAGATAGTCCGCTATCACGTCCTGCAGATACTGAGGTACCCCGTGGTGTTTTAGGGCCTCAGAAATGCACTCAAACGGCAGGGTGTTGAAAGCGTTGGCGATGTCAAGTGACACCGCCAAAAGCACCCCGCCGCGAGATGTCGTCTCGTTAGAGAGGGCCTTCACGCGCATGATAGCGTCTATGGTCGAACGACCCTCTCTAAAACCGAACTGGCATTCTGATAAGTCGGGACCAGCAGATGTCAGGTGGCTGGTTATGCGACCGGCGATAATTCTTTCCAAGAGCTTACCGGCCTCATCTAAAAGAACAATGGGCCGGTAAGCTGAGGGAGAGTCGATATCTCTTCCCGGCTTCTGCAGGAGGACGACGCGCCCTTTCTTCCATGCCTTTGGGAATTTTCCTGACACGAGACATGCGTCGAAGATGCTCCTAATCCTGGGCTCCAACTCCACAAGGGAGAGCGCCAACACGCGTCCGTGGACCCCATCTGGGCCCGGAGCGGTTTTCTTAGACCGGAGCCTAATGACGGCCGAGTCATATTCGGCGTCAGTAATGGGAGGCACTGTGGCATCCGTATCGCCGTCGGTGTTCTGAACCCTACGAGGCACCATGGGTGGAGGGACATGTTCCCCGCGAGCTGGAAACAGTGCCTCGACAACCGCTTCGAGAAGTTGGGGCTCCAGCGTTTCAGCAACCGGAGGGCCTTGACCGCGCAGCTTATTGCACGCGGCACGGTATGGGCGACCCCACGGGTTGCTGTCGAGGGACTCAAGCATTTGCTCCCTTGCTTCTGTCTTGGCCTTAAAAATGGCAACGCGCATGGCCCTTCGAGACTCCGTATAGAGAGCGTGCAGCTGGTCTTCCCAGACCGCATCGCGGTAGCTGTTACGCGTGCGGTGACGGTACCTTGCCAGCTCACGCCTTTTAGACGAGCAATCTGCGCGGAGAGCTGCGATCTCGTCTGACCACCAGTACACGGCCTTTTTGGGCGGCTGGCGGCGGATCCTCGGCATGGCGGAATCGCTTATCCGTTGTAAGCTTTCGCGGAAGCGATCCGCCGCTGCGTCAACGTCAACAGGTGGGGTAGTCGACGGTGAACTCCACTCTTCCACCAGGACAGCTTCCTCGAGGCGCTCTTTATCGAGCTTTGTTAGAGCCCACCTGGGGAAGGGAGACTGCGTTGGTTGGACGGGACTGCGACCTGAGTCCTGAGAGAAGAGTTCCAGCGTTATGTAGAGGTGGTCGCTTAGAGTCTCCACCTCTTCCAGGACCTGCCAACCAGACACGTGCGCGGTGAGAGCGGGGGTAGCGAACGTTAAGTCCACTATAGACCCCCCCCGCTGTCGCACGCAGGTGTTGGCTGAGCCCTGGTTTAATAGTGAGAGCCCGAACATTGCCATCCAGGCCTCGACTGCAGTGCCTCTGTGGTCAGTGATGGGGGAATTCCACGCGGACGACTTCGCGTTGAAGTCCCCCAGTACGAGGACAAGCGCAGGTGAAGCGCGCTGAACTGCTGCACCCAACTCTCCGAGAAACAGTTGAAATTCGGCTAAGGGTCTGTTCGGGGAGAAGTAAACGCCTATGACGGCAATATCTCCCCATCTGACAACAACAAACCCATGCCCTCTCTGCTGGACTGAGAGGGGTGGGGACGAATTGAGACAGAGCCTGGTGATCGCCACAGTCGAGTCCAAGTCCGAAGCCCAGTCGGAGCTAGGCGGAACGAAGTAAGGCTCGGAAACTGCCGCAAGATGTATTGACCACTCTCTCATGGTTTGCAGTAATAGGTCCTGCGCACCAGAGGAGTGGTTCACATTCGTCTGGATGACCTTACGGAGTGGGCGTAGGGCCATCGACGATTGGCGTTGTGTCCATGGGCTGTTCTGCAGTTACAGCCTGTTCAGCAGTCCGGGTCTTGGGCGCTGGTTTCGACTTCTTGGGAGGTATGGTGGGGGCCTTGCAGCTCCTCCCTCCCATAATGTGTCCTGCTGGCCTCTTTGTTTTGGCGCAGAGGACACAGTGGGCTTCTTCGCTGCACTTGGAAGCTTTATGGCCTGGCTTCCCGCACCGGAAGCACAGGTCGCTGCGATCCTCGCCTACGCACTGTTGGCGGGCGTGCCCACGCTCTAAGCAGCGGAAACACCTCATCGGGCGCTGCTCCACAGGGCGCACTTTCGCCGAGCTCCATCCGACAAGGAGGCGGCCAGCCTCCAATACCTTTTTGGCGGCGCCTACAGGGCATGAGACCCAGGCAACACCCAAACTGCCAGGCCCAGACCGGATTTCTCCTACTCTGACGGAGTGGTGTGCGCAGTTGCCCTTATTGGCAATAGCAGACACAATATCGTCTTTCTCCACTGAATCATCTAGGCCGGAAATTGATATCTCCATAGTTTTGGTTGGTCTAGCGATTCGGATGTCCTCGTCATTTTCAAAAACAGTTCTTAGTTTTTCAGCGAATGCGTCCGCTTTGGTGCCCTGGTCCTCACCACGGACTTCCAGAATTTTGGCGCCAGTGACCGCTGTTTTGATCTGCAGCGGCTGATCGACGCCAATGTCAGAAAGACTTATTTCATTACGTGCCTTCTTAATCACGTCGGCGTATGAAACGCCGCGTTGTACCGCCTCCGGGCTAATGGAAATAACCACGGCGGCCGAGCGTGGCTCCCTAATCTTTCGGGGCTTTTTGGCCTTTGCCGGCGCGCCTTTGGTGTCCTTGGTTTGAGGCTTTGGACCAGGGGTCGCAGCTGGTTGCGCCTTCTTTTTCTTCCCATTCTTTCCGACTTTAGTCCATCCCGCCTCCTCCTCAGAAACGGGGGCGGTTGGCAGGGGCGCCGACGATGTTGACGGGCCGGGCTCCGGGTTTGTCACTGGGTTTGTGGTCGGCGCAGAAGCCGTCCTCTTCCCCTTCCCCTTGCCTTTACCCTTTTTTTGGGACGATGTGCAGGGGATTAAAGTCATTGTCCCGCATTTTGACTTAATGACGGGAGATGCCTTCACAGTTGCCGCAAAAGTCGGTTTCGCTGCTGGTTGCAACGGGCGCGATTGTGCGGCTTCTTTCTTTTTGTCCGCAGCCAACGGTGGCCGCGGGCGATCTGGTACTTTTAGGCCCTCAAATCTAGCGTCGATGATGTTGCTAACTGAAGTCATCGCCGCCCGGATTTTGTCATCCACTACATTAGAAACGGCACGGACGATTTCTTCGGCGTTAAGTGTTGGGTGAACTGCTGAGGCTGCCTGAGAAGGCGCACCACTCCCGGCGCGTAATTCATCCAGCTGCCTTTGAAGGTCCTGAACACTGCCTTCCAAGCGCTTATTCTCCCGCGTTAGCTTATTCACTTCTTCGTTAACGGTACAACGAAGAAGCGCTTGCGTGTGCTCTTTAATCGACGAGGCGGACAGCTTAATGGCCTTTTGATATGTGCCCTTCAGATTGCTCGAGCTGGCCACGAGCTTCAGAATCGAGCTTATCTCACCCTCCACAGATTGATAGATCTTTGCAGCACAGGGCTCTTCCTCCACGGACATAATGTCGGAATAGTCGGACTGCCGTGACGCCGCTGACTCCGACCGCAAACGCCTTTGAATTAATTCAGCGGCGACCTCCTTCTCGGCCTCCAGGCGCATAGACTCACGCAATGCAGCGCTGTACTCCCTCTTAGCTTTGGCGAGGCCGGCATAGTCCCCGGTTTTGATAGGACGGCCGCGGCCACGACTAGCGGCAGGTTTTTTGGGCTTCGGCGCCTTGTCAGACTCTGCGCTGGATGCGCTGTCGGTGCCAGATTCCTTTCTGTAATTTGACCCCTTCTTTATCGGGGATCTTGCCCTCTTCCTACTGACTTGGGATTCGACGCTGTCGACTGACCAACACGAGCCGAAGTCCGACGCAGTTTTGCTCGCGTCCCTCACATCATCTTCATCTCCACTCTCCGCACCACTCACTTGAGGACAGGGCGCTTTGTCCATCGATCTCAGGCTCCTTGTGGAGCAACTCCCGACTGGGAAACTTAAACTAATTGATTTTTTGGTTTGTATTTTGGAATTCTGCATAACTAAACCCACGAGTATGGGGGAAACAAAACGTCCACCCGGGCGGTGCCCCCTGCACCCGGGTAACCCTGATACTCCAGGAGGTCGGGCGGTCTCCTGGAGGGGATCGCTAGCTGGCGGACTCTACCCGGCCCGCCACCCGAAGGCCCCCCGTAGCCACGGATCTCAACTACGGGGAATTGGGGTTTTTTAGTGAGGTTGTCTCCTCGCAGGGCCAGCCGATTAAGGCAAGCCCCCCCGGTCCCGTGTGTGCCGATAGACATGACACCAGACACACACACGGGATAACGGGTTGCCCGACGGGAGGCCGAAACCCACCCAGCGACCGCAAAACCACGGCCGCCAGACCCGCCGCGCCGCGAACCTTGAAGGTCCGCCGTGCCACGCCACCCGAAGGTGGCCGCTGAGCCAGCCAACGAAGGCAAGCTCCGTCGGGACCAGCCAGTTAAGGCAGGCCCCAAGACCGACGCAAAAAGAGCGTTGAAGCGCCCCACGCCGAAAACGAACAAAAGTTCCGCGGGCCTTGAGGGCCCGCCATACACCGACCGAAGTCCACTGGTCCTGAAAAGGACCTTTCCAACAAAGGCGCGACTGCGCCACGAGCGAAAGCTCCCGACACCGTCCGCATGGAGCGGACCGCGGCCTTGAAGGCCGCCATACCACGAGCCGAAGCTCCACTGGCCCCCCAAGGGGGCCCCCCGAGGGTGATTTTTTATAGAGGTTTTCTTCCTCACAGCCAGACGCACAGGGCAAGCCCCATACGCCCAGCCCCCGACCCCGCATAAATGCAGGGCTACGGGTTTGTGCGGCCGTGCAATGCCCGAGGGCAGCCGCACTGTGTTGGAGATTGGCCGGCTGCGAACCCATTACCCTACGAGCGGATAATGAATTCGCAGTCGCCCAGGATGCGCCGTCTGGACACGTTGTGGAACCACCGTTTGCACCGGATGACAGAACATCAAATGCAACAAGCGATCCCGACAACGCCCCCAGCACACTAGGAGGCTCCCCAACATGCACCCCAACCTAACCTAACCTTTTTTTTTTTTTTTTTTTTTTTTTTTTTTTTTTTTTTTGCCCTGTGAAATGCCCACGCATACTGGTTATCCGGGGGGATAACGAGTTATGTCGGACTCGAACCGACTAAAACACAGGGTGCTCCGCTACCGCCGTATGTCGTCCAGGGAACTGTTATTTTTCATCCTGCGACGATGGCGAGGTCCTTTCGGACTCCACAAAGAGGGGGGCGTATGTTGGCCCCTACACTCAGAGGAGGGCTGTTACAGAGCCCCCTCTATTCCGCTACCCTACAGGGAACTGACGATGGCCTGAGCAAGGGGCGATCGTCAATCGGCTGGACCGTGCAATGTGGACGTCGGGACCCCCGTCCCCACGCCCACGTGGTCCAGGCTAGGGAGGCACCTGTCGTGCAAACTGGCGCCTCCTTCGCCCGCTGCGGCGGCGTCGGCGCGGGTCAGAGAGAGGGTCGTCTTCTCTGGCCCGCTCCGAGGCTTCCTTCTCCGAGATGACGGTCTCAGAGAAGGCTGCCACTGCGTCCCATGACCTTTCGCTGCTTAGCATGGACAGAACCACGCCAGGCAGCGAGAGGTCATACCCTATGATGCGTACTAACTCTTGTCGTTGTCGCCCAAAGAAGGGGCAGTCCTCTAAGGTGTGTTGGGCGTTATCCTCCACATGCCCACAGTGGGCACAGGCACGGCTCGCTTCTCTACCAATTCGGTGTAGGTAGCTCCCAAAGCAACCATGATTTGAGAGCAACTGCACCATGTGGTAGGTAAGCGAGCCGTGCTTTCTCCGCACCCATTTGTACAGGGCCGGACGGAGTGCTTCAATGGTTCTTACTCCATACGTGGCAGTGCAGAGCTTCTCCGCCCACTCAGCGACCAGTTCCTTTTTGGCGTGCCGCCGGATGCGTTCTATGTCGATTGGTGTTGCCGTCGTGATCGCATTAACCCTCATCCTGTATATTTTTGAAAGGACTTCCGCTTCCATCTCCCATGGTGGGGTTGCAGCAAGGGCGCAGGCGGCGTCAAACCCGATTGTACAGTAGCCCCTAATGATTCTGTTGGCCGCTATCCGCTGTGCTTGGCGCAGGTGGGCACGGTTGCGGTCGGAAAGGGCGTCGACCCATACGGGGCTACCGTACAGCGCCATTGAACGCAGTACACCCGCGTATAGCTTCCGACAAGTGCCACTGGGGCCTCCAACGTTGGGCAAAAGCCTTGCGAGGGCTCCAGCAGTACCTACTAACTTCTTCTTAAGCAGGCGGAAGTGCTCTTCAAAGTTCAGGGTGTCGTCTAACACCAGTCCCAAATATTTCAGCGTGTAGCCCACTTCAATCCGAGCTCGCTCTACCTCTATTATCAGTCCGGTGGTGCGCCTAGTCCGGGGAGGCCGAAACAGAATTGCCTCCGTTTTGTGAGCGGCAACTTGAAGGCCCAGCCTCTTTATTCGGCCTACTATAAGGCTGGTGGCAGCCGTCGCCAACGCAGCAGCCCTTTGTGGGTCCCTGCCTCTGGCCGTGATGAGAGTGTCGTCCGCGTAGCAGATCACTCCCATCCCGGGCAGAGGGGCTCCCCTGAGGGCCCAATCGTATCCGATGTTCCACAGGAGTGGCCCCAATACCGACCCCTGTGGAACACCGCACAACATACGCCGTCTCTGAAGGACACCACTTTGACCTGCATACAATACCTCCCGTGCCGTCAGGTAGTCTTTCACTAGCCTCTGCAGATATGCCGGTACACCAAAGAAACGAAGTGCTTCCAGTATTGTAGCAAAGGGGAGGGTGTTGAAGGCATTTGCGATGTCTAAGGACACCGCTATGAGCACCTCCCCCCTTTGTTGTGCCGCCTGAAGGGCACTTTTTAGTACCAGCACCGCGTCCACTGTCGATCGGTGCTCCCTAAACCCGAATTGGGCATTGGAGAGGCCGGTTCCACGGTTCGTTAGATGATGGTTAAGGCGACCCGCCAAGATCCTCTCGAAAATTTTGGCCACCTCGTCTAGCAGTACTATGGGCCTGTACCCGCTAGGGGAATCCGCTGGTCTGCCGTGTTTGTGAAGCAGAACCAGTCTCCCTGTCTTCCAGATGTTCGGAAATTTGCCCTCTGTTATTGCTCTGTCAAATAGGGAGCGCATCGAACCTCCAAGATGGTCCAGAGCCAGTTGTAGTACACGCCCGTGCATCCCATCTGGCCCGGGGGCGGTTTTACGAGCGGTCATCTTTTCTATTGCGCTTTCTATTTCGCCTGTCGTAACTGGTGCCGTGGCTTGTTCGTCTTCCGGCTCGATCTGTTCCGGCGGCACCATAGAAGGAGGAGTGTGTTCTGCAACGTGCGGGAACAAGGCCTCGACGATATTGTTGAGCAGCTCAGGCTGCATAGTCTCGACTGCAGGTGGACCCTGGGAGCGCAGTTTGTCACGAGCCCTTTGGTATGGGCGACCCCAGGGATCCGCATCTATGCCGTCTAAAAGTTCCTGCCAAGCTCTGTCTTTGGCTTGTGCAATGGCCTTTTTGAAGGTGTCCTTTGCGTCGCGATGGGCTGACCAGAGAACAGCCTCCCTGTCCAAGTCGCGAAATCTACTTCTTCTACTTCTGGTGTAAGCTCTCCGGGCACTGATGCACGCCGCACGGAGATTGGCCAGTTCCTGGGACCACCAATAGACCTCTTTCTTCGGAGGAGGACGACGCACGCGAGGCATTGACGCGTCGGACACAGACTGGAAGGCGTCCCGCAGTCGGCTCGCTTCGTCGTCAACTCCAGTAGGCCCCTCCGGGGCTGGTACCCAGGAAGCTATAATTGCCGCGATTTCAGCGTTCTCCCTATCTAACTTCGTCAGCGACCAACGCGGAAAAGGGTCACGCCGCGCTGAGCTGCTACCACTATCTACGCTGGATGATATGGAGACCTCAAACCGGATATAAACGTGGTCTGAGAGTGTCTCCACCCCACCTAGCACACGCCAGTTACAAATCCGATCGGCCCACCCAGGGGAGGCCAGAGTGATGTCCACCACTGATCCCCCTTGCTGCCGCACACATGTCCATTCGCGTCCAACGTTGACAACGACGAGACCCATTTGCACCAGCCAATCTTCCAGCAAATCACCTCTCTGGTCGTTTGTGTCCGATCCCCACGCAGACGACTTGGCGTTGAGATCACCCATTAGCATCACGGGAAGAGGGTGAGCTGCGCTGACGACCTGCCCGAGCTGAATTAGAAACGCCTCGAAATCCGCCACTGGCCTATTAGGCGAAAAGTATACGCCGATTACAACGACCTCTTCCCAGTTCACTGCTACCACACCTTGCCCTCTGAACCTAACTCTGAGGGGTGGAGAGTTTAGTCCTCCAGCTATCATCACCGAACCGTCCCGGTCACCAGCCCATCGAGGTTGGTTTGGGACCAGGTACGGCTCCGCCATCACTGCCAGGTCAATTTCTTCCTCCGCCATGAACTGCACCAGGAGGTCTTGTGCGTGCCGAGCATGGTTCAAATTCCCCTGAATAAGACGCTGTGTTCTACCCCTGGGCATTATCCGTGACCATCGCCTCCACGGGCAGCTTCTGGGCTAACTTGGCAGGCCTTGCAGAGCTGGAGGACCTCGGAGGACCACGTCTTCTGCTATTCGATTGGGTTGGGCGACACAACCGGCCCCCCATGGTATGGTCGGCTGGCTTGCCATGAGCGGCGCAGACCGTGCAGTTCGGTTTCGCCCTGCAATCCGCGGCAAAGTGACCAGTGGCTCCGCAGCGGAAACATTGGTTGCTCCGGTCGATATTGCATGCGCAAATTTGCCGAGTGTGCCCTAACTCCATACACTGGTAGCACCGCATCGGTCGAGGCTCAAGGGCGACGATTCTTGCCGAGCTCCATCCGACCAGCAGGCGCTTCTGCTCTAGTAACTTTTTGGCAGCTGCCACAGGGCAACGGATCAATGTGGCCAACATGCCGTATCGGTCCATCCTCAGTTCCCCAATAGCAAAATCCTCCACCAGAAGTCCTGTCGCTTTAGCAGCGGCTGCAGCAACCTCATCGCAGGAAACTGAGTCGTCCATCCCCAGCACCCTGAGTTCCGCCTTTTTAATTGGGCGCGTCACCCGGACCGATACAGGGAGCTTTTCCTTAAGGGTCTGTTCTAGTCTTTGAGCCTCAACAACACCGGCCTCCTTGGGAAGTTCGAGGACAAGCGCCCCCGCGACCGACCTCCTAAAGTTGATGCCAGTGATCCCCAGTTCCTTAAGGTCAACATTCTGTTTCGCCTGCTTCATGACCTCGGCAAACGTCAAGCCTTTTTCTTTTTCCGACTGTATAATGTCGACGACCACTGCTGCAGTCTTCCTTTCTCGCAGTTTAGGCGGCCGTTTTCTCTTCTTGTGAGCTTCAGTGCCAACTTGGGGTTTTCCTGTGGCCTTGCTGTTTGCCTCCTTTTGCATATTTCTTGCCTTTTCTCTTTTTTCTTTTCTTTGGGTGTTCTTGCTCACAACCTTGTTCCATCCTTCTTCTTCCTCCCTGTCCTGAGCTACAGCAGAGGTTGATGGTAGTTTCGCCGGGGTACTCGGAAGAGAAGTATTTTCGATCCTTGGTTGGACCTTTGTTTCCTCCGTCTTTTTACTCCTATTCCTTTTCTTTTTCCCGTTGTCCTTTTTGACAGGTTCTGGGGGCTGAGTCTCTTTAAGCACAGCTTGGCGTCTCACGTCGGCTGCAAGAGGCGGTCTAAGATTAGGTTCAGGCGCGAGTGGCGGAAGCCTTTTCAGGATGGACTCTGTGTTCGCTTCCATCATGTTTCTGACGGACGCAAGAATTTCCGTCCGCAGCCTGTCTTCGTCCTTCTCTTTTTGTCTGTCCTCAAGGCGTGGGTCCTGTGAAGGCGCCGGAGGTTTGTCTTCAGCAGCTTTATTGCGGATGAGCTGGTAGCGGCATTCTTCTAGGTCTTTCTCGATTCGCTCCGTCCTTTCTTTCATCAGCCTCATTTCATTTTTGAGGTGGTCGTTCTCTCGATGAAGCATTTTGGTCTCCTCTGTGATAGTGAGAGCTCCTATCCTGTTCATAACTTCCGCCATCAAAACACAGGCTCTCTTCATCTCGCCTTTCACGCTGCCCTTCAGCCTCTGGGACTTTTCGAGCATGGTCTCGAATACCTTGACCGCTTGCTTGCCCATCTCAATAAGCCCAGGGGCTGACGGGTCGTCAATATCTTCGTCCAGTTTATCGGGGATTCTCCTTCCCTTTTCCCCGCCAGTGAAATCTCTAGCTAAGTCAGCAATCTCCTTAGCCGTTATGTCCTCCGCAATGTCAAGCCTTTTCCTCTCCCTCTCTTCTTTGGCTTTACCATAACCAACGAAGGTGCCAATCGTCGGTGGCCGTCCGCGTCCTCTTTTCGCCGTAGATCCCGGCGCAGCTGATGATGGCCTGAAGATCACTGACTCTGTGGACGACGAGTCGCTACGGCTTCTGCCATTACCTCTCTCCTCTCTTTTCCTTTTCACAACAGTAGATCTACTGCGTGTATTTTTCGCCGGCATTGAACTATCCGACTCCATTCCCTCTTTCAGAAATTTTGAAGTTAAAGCCGCTTGTTTTGCGGCGCAAGGGGTCTCGTATCCCGACCCATCTGATTCGGTCTCCATATCAGATTGTCCTTGGCTCCAAAGTCTTGCCACCTCTTTATCTTTCCCATAACAGCCGGACTTATTGACGCCGACTTCCTCACCACTCTCACTCGTAACCAATTTAACACTAGCCGCCCGAGATAACGGCAAGCGCCCGTGGTCAGCGGGATCGTATGACCTCGTGTCAACTGACACGGAGCAGTCTTGGCCCCCCCCAGATACGTGGGGCCTGCCATCGGCCGAAGCCGAAGGGAGGGATTCTCCACCTACGGTGGTACCCTCCTGGGGTTGTTTTGTTTTTAGATCTGCGTCCATGGTGGTTGTTCCCATTTTTTGGCGAGTATAGGTTCTCGCTTACTCCCTTTCACCACTAGTGCTAGGGACCAGACTCCCTCTGGCCATTCAGCCTATCACCACACTTCAAACTTAGGCTTGGGGCTTTTTTATTGAGGTAAGCTCCTCTCAGACCAGACCTCAGTGGCCTAGTCTCTTGGCCCTCTCAGTGAGGGTAACAAGTTGCCCGACGAGGGCCTGTCATACAGGGATCCCCGCCGCGCGTGACCGCCTAAAACGACCGTCAGCGAGAGATAGAGCTCCCGCAGGAGATAAGACTCCTAAACAAGGCGAAACTAAGCCACGAGCCGACAAACAGCCCGTTCTCCTCCTGTCAAACCACCGCGTCTCCTGCCTCTTCTGACGAAACAGAGGAGCGCCGAGAGCGGCCCACGACACTCGGAAACCAGAGTGTCCACCGCGGGAGCAGAGCTCAACCGCAGACACCTCCGAAGAACCGAAGCTCCACTGGCCCCCCAAGGGGGCCCCCCCAGGGTAATTTTTTAGAGAGGTTTTCTTCCTCACAGCCAAACGCACAGGGCAAGCCCCATACGCCCAGCCCCCGACCCCACATAAATGCAGGGCTACGGGCTTGTGCGGCCGTGCAATGCCCAAAGGCAGCCGCACTGTGTTGGAGATTGGCCGGCTGCGAACCCATTACCCTTTACGGGCGGATAATGAATTCGCAGTCGCCCAGGATGCGCCGTCTGGACACGTTGTGGGACCCACCGTTTGCACCGGATGACAGAACATCCGCCAAAATGCAACAAGTGAGCCCGACAACGCCCCCAGCACACTAGGAGGCTCCCCAACATGCACCCCAACCTAACCTAACCTAACCTAACCTAACCTAACCTAACCTAACCTAACCTAACCTAACCTAACCTAACCTAACCTAACCTAACCTTTTTTTTTTTTTTTTTTTTTTTTTTTTACGTTGGAAAACCTTTTATAGGTACCCAGGAGCGAATGGGGCTGCCCCTGGGTTATGTGGGAGTCACCGGCAGAAGGCCGGCATACCCACTAAAAAAAAAAAAAAAAAAAAAAAAAAAAAAAAAAAAAAAAAAAACCAACGTGTTTCTCAATACCGTGGCTTCGACGCACGACAGGGAACTTTTCGCAATCGCTGTCATGCGCCGAAGACTGTACGGTTAACGCTCGCTTCCGAGCTCACCAGGGATAGGGAGCGCGCGCGAAACAAAACGCGTGCTCCCCCACGCAGGGACGCCTTGGCGCGGGTGACGGAGCCCCACTCCGTCACCCGCCGTCCCCACTCGGCGGTTGAAGGTGGCCATGGAGCCGCCTTCTCCGGCCCAACCTTCTGCGGCGAATCGGGTCCGCAAGGGCATCTTCCTCGCGGGCCCGTTCCGCAGCCTCCTTCTGCGAGATGACTTCCTCGCAGAAGGTGGCTACCGCCTCCCAGTTACTCTCGCTGCCTACCATCTTCTCCACGACGGTCGGCAGGGAGAGGTCGCCGCCAATAGCAGCAACTAAGACACGGCGCTGCGTAGCCCACGCCGGGCAGAGTTCCAGCGTATGCTGCGCCGTGTCTTCGCTGTGGCCGCACTCGTGGCAACGGGCACTGGTTTCCCGTTTGGCCGTGTTGTGCAGGTATCTGCCGAAACAACCGTGCCCGGTCAGAATCTGCACAACACGGTAGGTCAACACCCCGTGCCGCTGCCTCATCCACGCCCGAAAGACTGGGCGGATGGCCTCCACGGTCCTGAGACCGGCCGTGGGCTCGTCCAGGCGTTGCAGCCAGGCGCTTAATATGCGCCCCTGCGCCTCTCGCCTCCAGCGCGATACCAGCTCCGGCATTATGCGCCGGTGCCCCATCTCGGCACGAAGCTCGGCTCCGTGCTCGTACACCTCCGCTAGGACTCTAGCATCGAGATCCCAGGGAGGTGTCCTGGCCAAAAGGCATGCAGCCTCATAGGAGATCGTCCTATATCCTCGGACTACTCTGACGGCCATGACCCGCTGCGCTCTCCGCAGCAGAGTCTTATTGTGGGCCGTCAGAGCATCCACCCACACTGGCGCACCGTACAGCGCCATCGAGCGCACCACCCCCGTGAAGAGGCGGCGGCACACGTCTCCAGGCCCCGCAACGTTAGGCAGGAGCCTTCCCAAGGCAGATGTTGTTGCCGTAAGCTTGGGGCTTAGTTCCCGGAAGTGGCATTTAAAATTCCACGCCGGGTCGAGCACTAGCCCCAAGTATTTTAAAGTCGAGCCGATGTTGACCCTCACCCCATCAAGGTCGAGGGCTGCTCCCGCAGGCGGACCCTTCCGCGGCCCGTGAAATAGCAGGGCCTCGGTCTTATCGAGGGCCACCCGCAAACCGAGCCTCTCGATTTTGTGGACCACTTGTCTTGTTCCCACCTTACCCAAAAGCGCGGCTTGCGCGAAAGATGAGCCTCGGGCTGTTACGAGGGTGTCGTCCGCGTAACAGAAAATGCGGACACCCGGCAAAAGGGCACCCCGCAACACCCAATCGTATCCGATGTTCCACAGGAGAGGGCCTAGAACCGACCCCTGTGGAACACCGCACGTCATCCGCCGCTCGAATAGCCTGCCGTATCGGTCTTGGCAGGTGACAATTCGGCCTCGTAGGTAGTCTGCGATAATGGTCTGCAGATACCGAGGCAGCCCATGATACCGCAGAGCCTCAAGAATGCACTCAAACGGCAGGGTGTTAAAAGCGTTGGCGATGTCGAGAGACACCGCCAAAAGCACCCCGCCGCGAGAAACCACCTCGGTAGAGAGGGCCTTCACGCGCATAATCGCGTCGATGGTAGAGCGGCCCTCTCTAAAGCCGAATTGACACCCGGCCAGATCCGGTCCCGTGGTCGACAAGTGGCTGCTGATACGGCCCGCAACAATGCGCTCCAAAAGCTTACCGGCCTCATCCAAGAGGACAATGGGCCGGTAGGCAGAGGGTGAGTCGGCGGACCTGCCCGCCTTCTGCAGAAGCACTAGACGCCCTCGCTTCCACACCTGTGGAAATTTGCCGATCCTGAGGCACGCGTCGAAGAGGTTCCGCATGCGCGGTTCCAACTCCACAAGTGAGAGCGCCAAGACGCGCCCGTGAACCCCGTCGGGGCCTGGGGCAGTCTTTTTGGCCCGCAGCCTAGTGACGGCAGAGTCGTACTCGCCGTCAGAGATTGCCTCCACCGACCCTTCGTCCGAGGACACGGCCCCACGAGGGACCATGGGCGGGGGGACATGTTCACCGCGAGACGGGAACAGTGCCTCGACAACGCTCTGGAGAAGGTGTGGTTCCAGAGATTCCGCAACCGGGGGACCTTGCCCGCGCAGTTTGTTACGCGCGGCGCGGTACGGTCGACCCCACGGGTCGTTGTCGAGGGACTCCAGCATCTGTTCCCGTGCCTCCGTCTTCGCCTTATAGATGGCCACTCGCATGGTCCGCCGCGCCTCTGTGTAGAGGCCGTGCAGGTGGTCCTCCCAGACCGCATCGCGGTAGGTGTTTCGCGTGCGGTGGCGGTACCGGGCCAGCTCTCGCCGTTTGGCGGCACAGTCAGCCCGAAGTGCTGCAATCTCCTCGGACCACCAATAAACGGCCCCTTTACGAGGCTGGCGGTGAATCCGTGGCATGGCGGCGTCACTGATCCGCTGCAGGGATTTGCGGAAGCGGTCTGCCTCTGCGTCGACGTCGGTTGGTAAAGCGGTGGATGGTGAGCACCAGTCCTCTACCAGAACCGCTTCCTCAAGGTGCTCCTTATTGAGTTTTGAAAGGGCCCACTTGGGGAAGGTTGACTGCAACGATGAGCTGGGGCGGCCACCAGTATCACCCCGAGAAAAGATGTTGAACGAGATGTACTGGTGGTCACTCAAGGTTTCGACCTCTTCGAGGACCTGCCAGCCAGACACGTGCGCGACGAGAGCGGGGGTAGCGAACGTTAAGTCCACTATAGACCCCCCCCGCTGTCGCACGCACGTGTAGGCTGAGCCCTGATTTAGGAGGATGAGGCCGAACATGGCCATCCACCCTTCCACCAAAGCTCCTCGCGGATCAGTGCCCGGGGAACCCCAAGCCGCTGACTTGGCGTTGAAGTCCCCCAGAACCAAGATGTGCGTCGAAGGCGACTGACGAAGTGCAGCACCAAGCTCGTCAAGGAAGGCCTCAAACTCAGCCAGTGGCCTGTTGGGGGAGAAGTACACGCCAATAATGGCAGTGTCTCCCCATTTGGCGACGACGAAACCGTGCCCCCTCTGATGGACTGAGAGGGCTGGAGAGGCATTGAGCACCGACCTAATTATAGCGACCGAGGAGTCTAGATCCGCAGCCCAGTTGTTGCAAGGCGGGACAAAATACGGCTCAGCGGCTACAGCAATGTGAGTGGACCACTCCCTCATGGTTTGCAAGAGGAGATCCTGCGCACCAGAGGAGTGGTTCAAGTTCGACTGTATGAATTTAGCCGCTGGTCGTAGGGCCATTGACGGCTGGTGACGTGTCCATAGGCTGCGCAGCATCTGCAGCCTCTTGAGCAGCCGGAGTCTTGGCGGCCTTGCTCTTTACCCTCTTCGGGGGGGCGGTAGGGGCCTTACAGCTCTTGCCCCCCAGTATGTGGCCTGCAGGTCTTTTGGCAGCCGCACAGACGACACAGTGCGGATCCACTGAACAACCAGCCGCTTTGTGCCCGGCTTTCCCGCAGCGGAAGCAAAGACCGCTGCGGTCAACGCCGGAGCAATGCGGCCGAGCGTGCCCTCGCTCCAAACAGCGGAAACACTTCATAGGGCGGGGCTCCACTGCGCGGACTCGCGCCGAGCTCCACCCGATCAGAAGACGACCGGCCTCCAGAAGTTTATTGGCCGCGCCGACAGGGCACGACACAAACGCAGTCCCCATGCCACTGGGAGCACGACGGATTTCGCCAACTTTAACGTTGCTCTCGTCACAATCACCTTTGTTGGCAATAGCAGTTACGAGCTCGTCCCGCTCTATGGAGTCATCCAGACCCATGACGGAAACGTCCATGCATTTCATGGGCCTGGAGACTCGGATGTCCTCGCTTTCAAACAGGGTCCTCAATTTCTGCGCCAGTTCATCGGCTTTGGGGCCCTGGTTGTCCCCGGAGACCTGTAAAATTTTGCCCCCGGTGACTGCTGTTTTAATTTGTATCGGCGGTATGCCGAGCTCCTCCATGTTGATGGCAGACCGTGCCTTCCTTATAATGTCAGCGTAAGAGACGCCTGACTTCTCCGCCTCAGTGCCGAGTGTAAGAACCACAGCGGCCGTGCGAGGTTCCCGGACCTTACGAGGTTTTTTGGGCTTCGCCTGCACCTGCCCCTGGGATTTGGACTTCGTCTTGGACGTAGCCTGAGGTTTGGAGGCCGGCGCGGTTTGTTTTGCCTTCTTCACCTTCCCGCCTTTACCAACAGTGGTCCAGGGGGCCTCTTCTGACGTTGAGGCTGCTGGTGGGTCGGATACAGGCGGAGTCGGTTGTGCCGGAACAGGCGCCGTCTTCTTTCCCTTCCCCTTTCCTTTTCCCTTACGTTGGGATGACGTACAGGGTATGATGGACATGGTCCCGCACTTTGAAGTAATGGCGGGAGGGACTCTCTTTTTTGGTGCCGCTAAGGGCGGGAAATCTACTTCGGAAGGAGGGTGTGACTGCGTACCTTCCCTCACTTTGTCCGCGGCCAACGGTGGCCGCGGTCTGTCCGCAACTTTAAGGCCCTCAATGCGGGCGTTAATCATGTTTGTGGCCGATGTCATTGCCACCCGGATCTTTTCATCGACAACGGTGGAGACCGCTTGAAGAATTTTGTCCCCATCCAAGGGTTGTGATACTCCTGGCTCTTGCGGGCCCGGTCTTGCTGCGCGCATGTCTTCGATTTGCTTGCGCAGTTCGTCCACGTCGGACCTGAGGCGCCTATTCTCCCGCTCCAGCTTGGTCACCTCGTCGGAGACGGTACACCTTAAAAGTGATTGGGTGCACTCTTGAATTGATGCCGCAGAATTTTTTAAGGCCTTTTGATAAGTGCCTTTAAGGTGGCTCGATGTGGTTGCCACTTTTAAAATTATCTGCAGCTCCTCTTGCACTGCTTTGAAAATCTGGGCCGCACTGGGCTCTTCCTCCAAGGACATGACACTGCCCGAATTAGCTAGGGAGACGACAGAGGTCGAGCGCGTTCTCCTCTGCGCTAATTCCTCTGCGAACTCCTTCTCCGCCTCCAGGCGCATCGACTCCCGCATCTGGGTGTTATATTCCTCTCTGGCTTTCGCCAAGCCCGAGTATTCCCCCGTTTTGATGGGGCGGCCTCGTCCACGGGTGGTTGTTGTCGAAGCCGGCTTTTTGGGTGCCGCCGCCGCCTCAGTGCTCGAAGCACTGTCAGAGCCGGAATCATACGACCTCCCTCTTTTCCGTCCCGCCTGGGATCCTACTGTGTCAATAGACACACACGAGCCGAAGTTGGAAGCCTTTTCGGCATCATGATCAGACTCCTCACTGTTTGCGCCACTCACCTGCGGACAGGGCGCTTTGTCCTTTGAGCGTAGGCTCCTGCCGGAGCTAGTTTCCACAGGGAAACTTAATCGGATAGTTTTGGGTTTTTGTTTTGATTTATTTAGATTCAATTCCATACTTGTCCCACGAGTATGGGGGAAATAAACGTCCACCCGGGCGGTGCCCCCTGCACCCGGGTAACCCTGATACTCCAGGAGGTCGGGCGGTCTCCTGGAGGGGATCGCTAGCTGGCGGACTCTACCCGGCCCGCCACCCGAAGGCCCCCCGTAGCCACGGATCTCAACTACGGGGAATTGGGGTTTTTTATTGAGGTTGTCTCCTCGCAGGGCCAGCCGATTAAGGCAAGCCCCCCCGGTCCCGTGTGTGCCGATAGACATGACACCAGACACACACACGGGATAACGGGTTGCCCGACGGGAGGCCGAAACCCACCCAGCGACCGCAAAACCACGGTCGCCAGACCCGCCGCGCCGCGAACCTTGAAGGTCCGCCGTGCCACGCCACCCGAAGGCGGCCGCTGAGCCAGCCAACTAAGGCAAGCTCCGTCGGGACCGGCCAGTTAAGGCAGGCCCCAAGACCGACGCAAATGGAGCGTTGAGCGCCCCACGCCGAAAAACGAACGAAAGTTCCGCGGGCCTTGAAGGCCCGCCATACACCGACCGAAGTCCACTGGTCCTGAAAAGGACCTTTGCCAACAAAAGCGCGATTGCGCCACGAGCAAAAGCTCCCGACACCGTCCGCATGAAGCGGACCGCGGCCTTGAAGGCCGCCATCCCACGAGCCGAAGCTCCACTGGCCCCCCAAGGGGGCCCCCCGAGGGTGATTTTTTATAGAGGTTTTCTTCCTCACGACCAGACGCACAGGGCAAGCCCCATACGCCCAGCCCCCGACCCCACATAAATGCAGGGCTACGGGTTTGTGCGGCCGTGCAATGCCCAAAGGCAGCCGCACTGTGTTGGAGATTGGCCGGCTGCGAACCCATTACCCTACGAGCGGATAATGAATTCGCAGTCGCCCAGGATGCGCCGTCTGAACACGTTGTGAGACCACCGTTTGCACCGGATGACAGAACATCAAATGCAACAAGCGATCCCGACAACGCGCCCAGCACACTAGGAGGCTCCCCAACATGCACCCCAACCTAACCTAACCTTTTTTTTTTTTTTTTTTTTTTTTTTTTTTTTTTTTTTTTTTTGCGTTGGAAAACCTTTTATAGGTACCCAGGAGCGAATGGGGCTGCCCCTGGGTTATGTGGGAGTCACCGGTGTAGAGACCCGGCATACCCACTAAAAACCAACGTGTTTCTCAAAACCACAGCTTCGACGCACGACAGGAAACTTTTCGCAATCACTGCCATGCGCCGAAGACTATGCGGTTACCACCCGCTTCCGGGCTCACCAGGGATAGAGAGCACGCGCGAAACAAAACGCGTGCTCCCCCACGCAGGGACGCCTTGGCGCGGGTGACGGAGCCCCACTCCGTCACCCGCCGTCCCCACTCGGCGGTTGAAGGTGGCCGTGGAGCCGCCTTCTCCGGCCCAGCCTTCTACGGCGAATCGGGTCCGCAAGGGCGTCTTCCTCACGGGCCCGTTCCGCAGCCTCCTTCTGCGAGATGACTTCCTCGCAGAAGGTGGCTACCGCCTCCCAGTTTCTCTCGCTGCCAACCATCTTCTCCACGACGGTCGGCAGGGAGAGGTCACCGCCAATAGCAGCAACTAAGACACGGCGCTGTGTAGCCCACGCCGGGCAGAGTTCCAGCGTGTGCTGCGCCGTGTCTTCGCTGTGGCCACACTCGTGGCAACGGGCACTGGTTTCCCGTTTGGCCGTGTTGTGCAGGTATCTGCCGAAGCAACCGTGCCCCGTCAGAATCTGCACAACACGGTAGGTCAACACCCCGTGCCGCTGCCTCATCCACGCCCGAAAGACTGGGCGGATGGCCTCCACGGTCCTGAGACCGGCCGTGGGCTCGTCCAGGCGTTGCAGCCAGGCGCTTAGTATGCGCCCCTGCGCCTCTCGCCTCCAGCGCGATACCAGCTCCGGCATTATGCGCCGGTGCCCCAACTCCGCACGAAGCTCGGCTCCGTGCTCGTACACCTCCGCTAGGACTCTAGCGTCGAGATCCCAGGGAGGTGTCCTGGCCAAAAGGCATGAAGCCTCATATGAGATCGTCCTATATCCTCGGACTACTCTGACGGCCATGACCCGCTGCGCTCTCCGCAGCAGAGTCTTATTGTGGGCCGTCAGAGCATCTACCCACACTGGCGCACCGTATAGCGCCATCGAGCGCACCACCCCCGTGAAGAGGCGGCGGCACACGTCTCCGGGGCCCGCGACGTTGGGCAGGAGTCTGCCCAAGGCAGATGTCGTCGCCGTAAGCTTGGGGCTTAGTTCCCGGAAATGGCATTTAAAATTCCACGCCGGGTCGAGCACTAGCCCCAAGTATTTTAAAGTCGAGCCGATGTTGACCCTCACCCCATCAAGGTCGAGGGCTGCTCCCGCAGGTGGACCCTTCCGCGGCCCGTGAAATAGCAGGGCCTCGGTCTTATCGAGGGCCACCCGCAAACCGAGCCTCTCGATTTTGTGGACCACTTGTCTTGTTCCCACCTTACCCAAAAGCGCAGCTTGCGCAAAAGATGAGCCTCGGGCTGTTACGAGGGTGTCGTCCGCGTAACAGAAAATGCGGACACCCGGCAAAAGGGCACCCCGCAACACCCAATCGTATCCGATGTTCCACAGGAGAGGGCCTAGAACCGACCCCTGTGGAACACCGCACGTCATCCGCCGCTCGAACAGCCTGCCGTTTCGGTCTTGGCAGGTGACAGTTCGGCCTCGTAGGTAGTCTGCGATAATGGTCTGCAGATACCGAGGCAGCCCATGATACCGCAGAGCCTCAAGAATGCACTCAAACGGCAGGGCGTTAAAAGCGTTGGCGATGTCGAGAGACACCGCCAAAAGCACCCCGCCGCGAGAAACTACCTCGGTAGAGAGGGCCTTCACGCGCATAATCGCGTCGATGGTAGAGCGGCCCTCTCTAAAGCCGAACTGACACCCGGCCAGATCCGGTCCCGTGGTCGACAAGTGGCTGATGATACGGCCCGCAACAATGCGCTCCAAAAGCTTACCGGCCTCATCCAAGAGGACAATGGGCCGGTAGGCAGAGGGTGAGTCGGCGGACCTGCCCGCCTTCTGCAGAAGCACTAGACGCCCTCGCTTCCACACCTGTGGAAATTTGCCGATCCTGAGGCACGCGTCGAAGAGGTTCCGCATGCGCGGTTCCAACTCCACAAGTGAGAGCGCCAAGACGCGCCCGTGAACCCCGTCGGGGCCTGGGGCAGTCTTTTTGGCCCGCAGCCTAGTGACGGCAGAGTCGTACTCGGCGTCAGAGATTGGCTCCACCGACCCTTCGTCCGAGGACACGGCTCCACGAGGGACCATGGGCGGGGGGACATGTTCACCGCGAGACGGGAACAGTGCCTCGACAACGCTCTGGAGAAGGTGTGGTTCCAGAGATTCCGCAACCGGGGGACCTTGCCCGCGCAGTTTGCTGCGTGCGATGTGGTAGGGTCGACCCCACGGGTCGTTGTCGAGAGACTCCAGCATCTGTTCCCGTGCTTCCGTCTTTGCCTTATAAATGGCCACTCGCATAGTCCGCCGCGCCTCAGTGTAGAGGCCGTGCAGGTGATCCTCCCAGACCGCATCACGGTAGGTGTTACGCGTGCGGTGGCGGTACCGGGCCAGCTCTCGCCGTTTGGCGGCACAATCAGCCCGAAGTGCTGCAATCTCCTCGGACCACCAATAAACGGCCCCTTTACGAGGCTGGCGGTGAATCCGTGGCATGGCGGCGTCACTGATCCGCTGCAGGGATTTGCGGAAGCGATCTGCCTCTGCGTCGACGTCGGTCAGTAAAGCGGTGGATGGTGAGCACCAGTCCTCTACTAGAACCGCTTCCTCAAGGTGCTCTTTATTTAGTTTTGAAAGGGCCCACTTGGGGAAGGTTGACTGCAACGCTGAGCTGGGTCGGCCACCAGTATCACCCCGAGAAAAGATGTTGAACGAGATGTACTGGTGGTCACTCAAGGTTTCGGCCTCTTCAAGGACCTGCCAGCCAGACACGTGCGCGGCGAGAGCGGGGGTAGCGAACGTTAAGTCCACTATAGACCCCCCCCGCTGTCGCACGCAGGTGTAGGCTGAGCCCTGATTCAGCAGGATGAGGCCGAACATAGCCATCCAGCTCTCCACTGCTGTTCCTCGAGGATCAGTGCCCGGGGAACCCCAAGCCGTAGACTTGGCGTTGAAGTCCCCCAGAACCAGAGTGTGCGTCGAAGGCGACTGCCGAACTGCAGCACCAAGCTCATCCAGAAAGGCCTCAAACTCAGCCAGTGGCCTGTTGGGGGAGAAGTACACGCCAATGATGGACATGTCTCCCCATTTGGCGACGACGAAGCCGTGCCCCCTCTGATGGACTGAGAGGGCTGGAGAGGCGTTGAGCACCGACCTGATAATTACGACTGAGCTGTCATGGTCCGCAGCCCAGTTAGAGCAGGGTGGGACAAAGTAAGGCTCAGCAGCCACGGCGATATGAATTGACCACTCCCTCGTGGTTTGCAAAAGAAGATCTTGCGCACCAGAGGAGTGGTTCAAATTCGCTTGCAATAGTTTAGCTGCTGGTTGTAGGGCCATTTGGAGCTGGTGCAATGTCCATAGGCTGCGGACAATCTGCAGCCTCTTGAGTAGCCGGGGTCTTGGCGGCCTTATTCTTTACCCTCTTCGGGGGGGCGGTTGGGGCCTTGCAGCTCTTACCCCCCAAAATATGTCCTGCAGGTCTTTTTGCGGCCGCACAAACAACACAGTGCGGCTCCGCTGTACAACCAGACGCCTTGTGCCCAGGTTTCCCGCAACGGAAGCAAATATCGCTGCGGTCCACGCCAGAGCAATGTGGTCGGGCGTGCCCTCGCTCCAGGCAGCGGAAACATTTCATCGGGCGGGGCTCTACTGCGCGGACTCGCGCTGAGCTCCACCCAATTAGAAGGCGACCGGCCTCCAAGAGTTTATTGGCCGCGCCGACAGGGCACGACACACGCGCAGTCCCCATGCCACTGGGAGCACGACGGATTTCACCAACTTTAACGTTGCTCTCGTCACAATCACCTTTGTTGGCAATAGCAGCTACGAGCTCGTCCCGCTCTATGGAGTCATCCAGACCCATGACGGAAACGTCCATGCATTTCATGGGCCTGGAGACTCGGATGTCCTCGTTTTCAAACAGGGTCCTCAATTTCTGCGCCAGTTCATCGGCTTTGGGGCCCTGGTTGTCCCCGGAGACCTGTAAAATCTTGCCCCCGGTGACTGCTGTTTTAATTTGTATCGGCGGTATGCCGAGCTCCTCCATGTTAATGGCAGACCGTGCCTTCCTTATAATGTCAGCGTAAGAGACGCCTGACTTCTCCGCCTCAGTGCCGAGTGTAAGAACCACAGCAGCCGTGCGAGGTTCCCGGACCTTACGTGGTTTTTTGGGCTTCGCCTGCACCTGCCCCTGGGATTTGGACTTCGTCTTGGACGTAGCCTGAGGTTTGGAGGCCGGCGCGGTTTGTTTTGCCTTCTTCACCTTCCCGCCTTTACCAATAGTGGTCCAGCCGGCCTCCTCCGACGTTGAGGCTACAGGTGGGGTGGTTTCAGCCGGGGTTGGTTGTGCCGGAACAGGGGCCGTCTTTTTCCCTTTTCCCTTGCCCTTCCCCTTCCGCTGGGACGACGTACAAGGGATAATGGACATGGTCCCGCACTTTGACTTAATGGCGGGAGGGACCCTTTCTTTTGGTGCCGCTAAGGGCGGGAAATCCTCAATGGAAGGAGGGTGCGACTGCGTGGCTTCCCTCACTTTGTCCGCAGCCAACGGTGGCCGCGGTCTGTCCGGAACTTTTAGGCCCTCGATGCGGGCATTAAACATATTGGAGGCCGTTGTCATTGCCACCCGGATCTTCTCGTCCACCACCGTGGAGACCGCTTGGAGAATTTTATCACCGTCCAAGGGTTGCGACATCGTAGCCTCTTGAGGGCGCGCCTTCTCTGCGCGTAAATCCTCGATCTGTTTTCGCAGATCGTCCAGATCAGACCTGAGGCGCCTGTTTTCCCTCTCCAACTTGGTTACCTCGTCTGAGACGGTACACCTTAAAAGCGACTGTGTGCACTCTTCTATTGATGCCGCAGAATTCTTAAGGGCCTTTTGATATGTACCCTTAAGGTGGCTTGATGTTGCTGCCACTTTTAATATAATCTGCAGCTCAGACTGGACCGACTTATAAATTTGGGCCGCACTGGGCGCTTCGTCTATGGACAGGACACTGTCGGACTTAGCGATGGAGACGGCCGAGGTTGAGCGCGTTCGCCTTTGCGCTAATTCCTCTGCGAACTCCTTCTCCGCCTCCAGCCGCATCGACTCCCGCAGCTGGGCGTTATATTCATCTCTGGCTTTCGCCAAGCCCGAGTATTCCCCCGTTTTAATGGGGCGGCCTCGCCCACGGGTCGTTTCTCCCGAAGCGGGCTTTTTAGGCGCCGCCGCCACCTCTGTGCTTGATGCACTATCCGAACCCGAGTCGACGGACCTCAATCTTTTTCGTCCCGACTGGGACCCCACTGTGTCCATGGACTGACACGAGCCGAAGGTGGAAACTCTTTCGACATCGTCGTCAGATACTTCACTCTCTGCGCCACTCACTTGTGGACAGGGCGCTTTGTCTCTTGATTTTTGGCTCCTCAAGGAGCGACTCCCACAAGGGAAACTTAAAGTTAAAGATGGTTTGATTTTGGTTTTTGGATTAGAACACTTCATACTTATCCCACGAGTATGGGGGAAATAAAGGTCCACCCGGGCGGTGCCCCCTGCACCCGGGTAACCCTGATACTCCAGGAGGTCGGGCGGTCTCCTGGAGGGGATCGCTAGCTGGCGGACTCTACCCGGCCCGCCACCCGAAGGCCCCCCGCAGCCACGGATCTCAACTACGGGGAATTGGGGTTTTTTAGTGAGGTTGTCTCCTCGCAGGGCCAGCCGATTAAGGCAAGCCCCCCCGGTCCCGTGTGTGCCGATAGACATGACACCAGACACACACACGGGATAACGGGTTAAACCTAACCTTTTTTTTTTTTTTTTTTTTTTTTTTTTTTTGCGTTGGAAAACCTTTTATAGGTACCCAGGAGCGAATGGGGCTGCCCCTGGGTTATGTGGGAGTCACCGGCAGAAGGCCGGCATACCCACTAAAAACCAACGTGTTTCTCAATACCGTGGCTTCAACGCACGACAGGGAACTTTTCGCAATCGCTGTCATGCGCCGAAGACTGTACGGTTAACGCTCGCTTCCGAGCTCACCAGGGATAGGGAGCGCGCGCGAAACAAAACGCGTGCTCCCCCACGCAGGGACGCCTTGGCGCGGGTGACGGAGCCCCACTCCGTCACCCGCCGTCCCCACTCGGCGGTTGAAGGTGGCCATGGAGCCGCCTTCTCCGGCCCAACCTTCTGCGGCGAATCGGGTCCGCAAGGGCATCTTCCTCGCGGGCCCGTTCCGCAGCCTCCTTCTGCGAGATGACTTCCTCGCAGAAGGTGGCTACCGCCTCCCAGTTACTCTCGCTGCCAACCATCTTCTCCACGACGGTCGGCAGGGAGAGGTCGCCGCCAATAGCAGCAACTAAGACACGGCGCTGCGTAGCCCACGCCGGGCAGAGTTCCAGCGTATGCTGCGCCGTGTCCTCGCTGTGGCCACACTCGTGGCAACGGGCACTGGTTTCCCGTTTGGCCGTGTTGTGCAGGTATCTGCCGAAGCAACCGTGCCCGGTCAGAATCTGCACAACACGGAAGGTCAACACCCCGTGCCGCTGCCTCATCCACGCCCGAAAGACTGGGCGGATGGCCTCCACGGTCCGGGTTAAACCTAACCTAACCTAACCTAACCTAACCTAACCTAACCTAACCTAACCTAACCTAACCTAACCTTTTTTTTTTTCTTTTTTTTCCGTTGGAAAATCCTTTATGGATACCCAGAAGCGAGTGGGGCTGCCCCTGGGTTATGTGGGAGTCACCGGCTGAAGGCCGGCATACCCACTAAAAACCAACGTGTTCCGCGACAGTCGAGGCTTCGACGCACGACAGGGGACTCATCGCAATCACTGTCATGCGCCGTAGGCTGGTCGACTATGCCCGGCTACCGGGCCCACCGGGGAAAGAAGGGAACACCAGCAGAACAAAAGGTGTTCCCCCGCGCTGGGACGTCTGGCACGAGCGGCGGAGCCCCACTCCGTCACCCGCCGTCCCCACTATGGCGGTTGAAGTTGGCCATGTAGCCGCCTTCTACGGCCAGTCCTTCTTCGTCGGATTTGGTCCGCGAGTGGATGTTCCTCGCGGGTTCTTTCCGCGGCCTCCTTCTGTGTCATGACAGCTTCACAGAAGGAGGCTACCGCTTCCCAGTTTACGTCACTGTCGACTATCTTTCTCGCGACGGTCGGCAGTGAGAGGTCATCACCTATGGTGGCGACCAAGGCACGACGCTGTGTATCCCACGCAGGGCAGTGCTCCAGCGTGTGCTGGGCCGTGTCTTCGTCGCAGCTGCAATGGTGGCACCGTGGGCTAGGCTCTCTTCCGGCCACGTGGTGCAAATACCTGCCGAAACAGCCATGCCCAGTAAGGATCTGCACCATCCGGAAGGTCAGCACGCCATGGCGCCGCGTCATCCAGTCCTTGAAAATAGGACGGATTGCCTCTACGGTCCGAACGCCGGCTGTGGGCTCTTCTAGGCGATTTAGCCAATCACTCAATAGGCTCCTTTGCGCTTGTTCTCTCCAGCGCCGGACCACCTCCGGCATTATACGCCGGTGACCATGTTCTGCACGCAGTGCAGACCCGTGTCCATAGACCATTGCCAGGACCCTCGCGTCGAGGTCCCATGGTGGCGTTTTGGCCAGCAGACACGCGGCTTCATAAGAAACCGTGCGGTAGCCCCGAATGACTCTAACGGCCATGACCCGTTGCAACCTTCGCAGTAGGGTCTTATTTGGGGCCGATAGTGCATTTACCCATATAGGTGCGCCATAGAGGGCCATGGAGCGTATCACCCCCGTGTAAAGGCGGCGGCAAACATCCCCAGGACCCGCAACGTTAGGTAGAAGTCTGCCTAAAGCAGCTGTTGTCCTTGTTAGTTTGGGGCTGAGCTGCTGGAAGTGAGCAACGAACTTCCACCTCGGATCAAGCACCAGTCCCAAATATTTCATCGTTGGGCCGATGGCAACGCGGACACCGTTCAACATGAGTGAAGCACCAGGGGGCGGACCTTTCCTGGGCCCATGAAAAAGGAGGGCCTCAGTTTTTTCAAGAGCCACCCGGAGACCAAGCCTTTCGATCTTATGTACTATTTGAATAGCTCCGACAGTTCCGAGACGGACAGCTTGCTCGTACGACATAGCCCGGGCTGTGATGAGGGTATCGTCCGCGTAGCAGAAGACTCGCACGCCTGGAAGAAGTGCGCCTCGCAGCACCCAATCGTATCCGATGTTCCACAAGAGTGGGCCAAGAACCGACCCCTGTGGAACACCGCATGTCATTCTTCTCTCAATGATGTTACCTTCTCTTGTCTGGCACACTACAGATCGGTTTTGCAAATAATTGGAAACTATGCGGCACAGATATAAGGGCACTCCGTGGTAGCGGAGCGCCTCAGCAATACATTCAAAAGGCAGCGTGTTGAATGCATTGGCGATGTCAAGTGACACCGCCAACAGTACACCGCCGCGGGAAACAATCCTATCAGAAAGGGTTTTTACACTCATGATTGCATCAATGGTAGACCGAGCCTCTCGAAAACCGAACTGGCATTCAGCTAAATCGGGACCAACGGACTTAAGGTGACTGGTGATGCAACCTAACCTAACCTAACCTAACCTAACCTAACCTAACCTAACCTAACCTTTTTTTTTTTTTTTTTTTTTTTTTTTTTTTTTTTTTTTTTTGCGTTGGGAAATGCGTTACGCATACCTGTGCCTTTGGGGAAGACACAGGTTATGTGGGACTCTCCCCGCTGAAGGCGGGGCCTACCCACTAAAAACCAACGTGTTCCTCGAGAGTATAGCTTCAGCGCATGACAGGGTACTTTTCGCAATCGCTGCCATGCGCCAAAGGGACATCGCTCGTTTCCGAGCTCAACAGGGAGATAGGGAGCGCGCGCGAAACAAAACGCGCGCTCCCCCACAAAGGGACGCCTTGGCGCGGGTAACGGAGCCCCACTCCGTCACCCGCCGTCCCTACTCGGCAGTTGAAGGTCGTCTTCTTCGCCTTATCTTCACATGCCCTTACGCAGTAGACGCTGGGCCATCGATGACTGGCGCTAAGTCCATGGGCTGTTCAGTAGTCCGGGTCTTGGGCGCTGGTTTCGTCTTCTTCGGAGGCACGGTTGGGGCCTTGCAGCTCCTACCTCCCATAATGTGTCCTGCTGGCCTTTTGGATTTCGCGCAGACGACACAGTGGGCTTCTTCTTTACATACGGCAGCTTTGTGGCCTGTTTTCCCGCATCGGAAACATAGGTCGCTGCGATCTTCACCTGTGCACTGCTGGCGGGCATGTCCACGCTCTAAGCAGCGGAAACACCTCATCGGGCGCTGTTCAACAGGGCGCACTCTCGCCGAGCTCCATCCAACAAGGAGGCGGCCCGCCTCCAACACTTTCTTGGCGGCGCCCACAGGGCACGAGGCCCAGGCAACGCCCATGCTGCCAGGTCCAGTCCGGATTTCTCCTACCCGGACGGAGTGGTGCGCGCAGTTACCCTTCTCGGCAATGGCGGACACGATCTCATCCCTCAGCACTGAGTCGTCCAGACCGGTAATGGATATCTCTATCGTCTTTATAGGTCTAGCTATTCTGATGTTCTCATCATCTTCGAATACATTTCTGAGCTTTTCAGCAAATGCGTCCGCTGTGGTGCCATGGTTCTCACCACGGACTTCCAAAATCTTTGCACCAGTGATCGCCGTTTTTATCTGGAGCGGCTGATCTACGCCGATATCAGCAAGATTGATTTCCTTGCGTGCCTTCTTTATTACGTCGGAGTACGAAACGCCGCGCTGTACCGCCTCCGGGCTGATAGTTATTACCACCGCTGCCGAGCGTGGCTCCTTTATTTTGCGCGGCTTTGGGGCCATTGCCTTCGCGCCTTTGGTGGCCTTAGTTTGAGGCCTTAGACCGGGGACCGCAGGTGGTTGGGCCTTCTTCTTCTTTTTCCCTTTTTTCTCCACCGTACTCCATCCCACCTCCTCCTCAGAAACGGGGGCGGTTGGCAGTGACGCTGTTGATGTTGACGGGACCGGCTCAGGATTTGAAACTGCCACCGGTTTTATGGTCGGCGCAGATGTCGTCTTCTTCTTCCCCTTCCCCTTGCTTTTTCCCTTTTGTTGGGACGACGTGCAGGGAATCAGGGTCATCGTCCCGCACTTGGATTGGATGGCGGGAGGGGCCCTCACTGAAGCAGCAATGGACGGCGCCACTGATGATTCTTGCGATTCAGCTTCCTTCTTCTTATCCGCGGCCAACGGTGGCCGTGGACGATCTGGTATTTTGAGACCTTCAATTCTGGCGTCGATAATCTTGCCAACTGACGTCATCGCCGCTCGGATTTTGTCATCCACTACATTCGAGACGGCACGAACGATGTGCTCGGCATTTAAGGTAGGCTGGACTGCGGAGGCTGTCTGAGAGGCCCCGTTACTATCGGCGCGCAACTCGTCCAGTTGTTTCTGCAAGTCCTGTATGTTGCCTTCTAGGCGTTTGTTTTCCCGCGTCAATTTTCCTACTTCTTCATTCGTAGTACATCGAAGAAGCGCCTGTGTATGCTCCTTGATGGATGAAGCGGACAGCTTTATTGCCTTTTGGTATGTGCCCTTCAAGTTGCTCGAGCTGGCTACGAGCTTTAAAATCGAGCTTATCTCTTCCTCCACTGATTTGTACAGCTTGGTAGCACAAGGCTCCTCCTCAACAGACATGACATCAGAACAATCCGACTTCCGTGATACCACCGACTCTGCACGCAAGCGCCTCTTCTGAGCCAAATCCTTCATGACGTCCATTTCGGCATGCAGTCGTACGGACTCACGCAACCCAGCGTAGTATGCCCTCTTTGCCTCGGCAAGGCCAGCGTATTCCCCAGTTTTAATGGGGCGGCCGCGCCCGCGACTACCGGCTGCAGCAGGTTTTTTCTGCTTCGGTGCCTTCTCAGAATTAGCGCTAGATGCACTGTCGCTGCCGGATTCCTTCTCGTAATTTGACCCCTTCTTTAACGGGGATCGTGCCCTCTTCCTGCTTGTTTGCGATTCCGTGCTATTAACGGACCAACACGAACCGAATTCTGACGCAGTTATGCTCCTATCCCTAACGTCATCCTCCACACCACTCTTCGCACCACTCACTTGTGGACAGGGCGCTTTGTCCTTCGACTTTTGGCTCGCTAAGGAGCGACTCCCATAAGGGAAAGTTAAACTTATTGACTTGTTTTTAATTTTAGAGCTCTTCATATTAAACCCACGAGTATGGGGGAAACAAACGTCCACCCGGGTGGTGCCCCCTGCACCCGGGTAACCCTCATACTCCAGGAGGTCGGGCGGTCTCCTGGAGGCGATCGCTCGCTGACGGACTCTACCCGGCCCGCCACCCAAAGGCTCCCCGTAGCCACGGATCTCTGCTACGGGGAATTGGGGTTTTTTAGTGAGGTTGGCTCCTCGCAGGGCCAGCCGATTAAGGCAAGCCCCCCCGGTCCCGTGTGTGCCGATAGACATGACACCAGACACACACACGGGATAACGGGCTGCCCGACGGGGGGCCGAAACCCACCCAGCGACCGCAAAACCACGGCCGCCAGACCCGCCGCGCCGCGAACCTTGAAGGTCCGCCGTGCCACGCCACCCGAAGGCGGCCGCTGAGACAGCCAACTAAGCCTTTCCCACGAAACGGCGCAGATGCGCCACGAGCATAACTGCTCCCGACACCGTCCGCCAGACCAAAACGGACCGCGGCCTTGAAGGCCGCCATCCACCGAGCCGAAGCTCCGCTGCCCCCCAAGGGGGCCCCACCAGGGTAATTTTTTATAGAGGTTTTCTTCCTCACAGCCAGACGCACAGGGCAAGCCCCATACGCCCAGCCCCCGACCCCACATAAATGCAGGGCTACGGGTTTGTGCGGCCGTGCAATGCCCGAAGGCAGCCGCACTGTGCTGGAGATTAGCCGGCTGCGAACCCATTACCCTGAGACGGATAATGAGTTCGCAGTCGCCCAGGATGCGCCGTCTGGACACGTTGTGGGACTAGCCGTTTGCACCGGATGACAGAGCATCCGCCAAAATGCAACAAGCTAGCCCGACAACGCACCCAGCACACTAGGAGGCTCCCCAACATGCACCCCAACCTAACCTAACCTTTTTTTTTTTTTTTTTTTTTTTTTTTTTAAGTCAGAAACCCTTTATGGGTACCCAGGGAGAACGGCGGGGGCTTGCCCCCTGGGTTATGTGGGAGTCTCCGGTGTAAAGTGCCGGCATACCCACTAAAACTGACTGTACCCGCTGCCCACATTTGTGGGGCGCTACCGAGGAAGCTCGTCGCACACATCTCGGTAGCGCCTTTGTGGCGTTCTTACGAACTCGTCGTTATGGTGGGAAGTGCCGCGGGTACTTGGCACTTCTCACACCGTCATCGGAGTGTGTTTGAAATGAGTGGTGGAGCCCCCCTCCACCACTCCACACTCCTGGCTAGGGCGGTTGAAGTAGGCGCTCAAAGCGCCGCCTCGCCCGGCCGAGCCTCCTTCGGCGGATAGGGTCCGCAAGAGGGTCTGCCTCACGAACCCTTTCCGCGGCCTCTTTCTGTGACACCACCTCCTCACAGAAAGAGGCCACCGCCTGCCAGGACGTCTCGCTGCCGACCATCTTATGGATGATGTTCGGCAGGGAGAGGTCCGCACCAATGACAGCGGTGAGGGCAGCGCGCTGCGCTGACCACGCCGGACAAACCTCCAGCGTGTGCTGCGCGGTGTCCTCGTCGCAGCCACACTCCAAGCAGCGTGGGCTCACCTCCTTTCCGGCGACCTTGTGAAGGTAGCTGCCGAAACATCCATGTCCGGACAGCACCTGGGTCATCCGGAAAGTGAGCGCGCCGTGCCTTCTGCGGATCCATGTCGCCAAATTTGGCCGGATCGCCTCAACGGTACGAGTGCCGCTAGCTGGGCTCTCCATTCGTCTCCGCCACGCCCGCATTGTTGACATTTGGGCCCTGTCCTTCCAACGCCGGACCATTTCCGGCGGAGGACGCAGACCTTCCTCTCTTACCTCGGCGCTGCGTCGATAAATGACAGCCAGCGCCTTGGCGTCCAAATCCCACGGGGGAGTTCCAGCTAGCGCGCACGCGGCATCACCTGATACTGTACGATAGCCGCGCACGACCTTGATCGCCATTGCGCGCTGAGCCCTGCGCAGCAAGGCGGCATTGCGCGGCGATAAAGTGTCCGCCCAAATCGGCGACCCATATAAGGCCATAGATCTGATAACCCCAGTGTAAAGTTTACGACAGGTTACACTGGGGCCTCCGACGTTAGGGAGTATCCGGCTCAGAGCGGCCGCCGCTCCGACTAGTTTAGGGCTGAGGCGGCGGAAATGCTCGTCAAAACTCCATCTGGAGTCAAGCTCTAGTCCGAGGTATCGCATGTGCGATTTGATTTGAATGCGCACTCTGTTAATTCGGAGATGCGCGCCAGCGGGGGGCCCTCGGCGGGCACCATGGAATAAAACGGCCTCTGTTTTTTCGAGGGCCACTTTAAGACCTAAGCTTTCAATGCGCCCGACAGTGAGTGTGACGCCAACAGTGGCGAGTCGGGCGGCTTCGGTGTAATCGACACCCCTAGCCAGGACCAAGGTGTCATCTGCGTAGCAGACAACTCCGAGGCCCCGCAACATGGCACCGCGAAGTACCCAATTGTACCCGATGTTCCACAGGAGGGGACCGAGGACAGACCCCTGTGGAACACCGCATACCATTGTCCTCTGTATAAGGGACCCATTACGATCTAGGCACATAATGGGGCGACCTCGTAAATAGTTTCCTATGATCTTTCTGAGATAAGGCGGGACGCGATGGTATCGAAGCGCCTCATCTATGCAGCTATACGGCAGGGTGTTGAACGCATTGGCTATGTCAAGCGATACTGCCATTGCCACCCTGCCGTTGGATACCGCCTCATCTGCAAATTCCTTGACCCTCTTAATGGCGTCAATCGTGGAACGACATTCGCGGAAGCCGAATTGGTTGTTCGCAAGATTGGGGCCAGTCGTATTAAGGTGCCGGACGATGCGGGTGGAAATAATCCGTTCCAAAAGTTTACCCGCTTCGTCCAGCAACACTATTGGCCGGTAAGCCGACGGGATGTTAGCCGGCTTGCCCGGTTTTTGCAACAGCACTAGGCGGCCAGTTTTCCACTTATGGGGGAATCGCCCCGACGACAGACAACGATCGTAAATGCCTCTGAGGCGGTCTTCTAATATAGTGAGTGAGAGCGCCAGAACATGTCCCGGGACGCCATCCGGGCCTGGAGCAGTTTTCTTAGCCCTAAGCTTCCTTATGGCAACGTCCATCTCTCCGTCCGTGACTAGGGGAGGAGGGTCTTCCTCGGCAGGTTCACGATCCTGCGAAAACGGGGCCATGACCGGAGCAATGTGTTCCGCTCGATCAGGGAACAAAACTGAAATGACCGACTCGAGTAGCTGAGGATTGAGGGTCTCCGTGGCCGGGGGTCCTTGACCGCACATCTTGTTACGGACTGTGCGGTACGGACGTCCCCACGGATCCGCGTCCAACTCCTCGAGCCACTGTTCCCTTGCAGTTTCTTTAGCCTTAAATATGGCAATTCTGAACGCGTGGAGAGCCTCTTTGTAGTCAGCATGAAGCTGGGTTTCAATTTGTGCGTCACGCCCAGTCCGCCTTCTGCGGTACCTGGTGTACGCTCTGCGCCGGACGATGCAGGATCGACGCATGTCAGCCAGGTCTTGCGACCACCAGTAAACCTCCTTTTTAGGCGGACGACGTTGGGTACGGGGCATGGACGCATTACAGATGCGCGTCAAAGACTCCCCAAACGAACAAACTGCCTCGTCAACGTCCAGAATAGGAGAAGCAGATTGGGAGAACCAGTCCTCTAACAACGTGGCTTCCTCAGCAAGTTCTTTATTAAACTTCCCTACCGACCACCGAGGGAACAGCTGCGCTCGATTATGAGTACCGGGCGTGGCGTTGGTATTGCTGGTCCCTGGTGGAGACACGTCGAACGTAATGTAGCGGTGGTCCGACAGTGTCTCCACGTCATCTTCGTGAACCCGCCAGTTGTTCACGTGCGATGCGAGAGCAGGGGTAGCGAACGTCACATCCACTATGGATCCCCCCTGCTGTCGCACGCAGGTGTTGGCCGATCCCCGATTGAGAACTAGAAGGCCCGACATGGCCAACCAGTCTTCTACGACAGATCCACGGGCGTTGGTGGTAGGGGATCCCCACGCCGAAGACTTGGCGTTGAGATCACCTAGCACGACAGTCTTAGGTGTTGCTGCGCGCTCAAAAGCTGCACCGACCTCACCAATGAAAGCCTCGAATTGGGCTAGGACGCGGTTTGGGGAGAAGTAGCAACCGATCAGAACGATTTCTCCCCATTCCACAACTAAAAATCCGTGTCCTCGCTCCTTGATGGTCAGGGGCGGGGACCTTGACGATGCCGACCTTACAATAAGCACCGTCGAGTCGATATCTGCAGCAAAGTTGTTATTGCCAGCCGGATAAAAGTACGGCTCGGCTACTATGGCTAAGTCAATTGACCACTCCGACATGGTTTGCATGAGGATGTCTTGCGCACCGCCGGAGTGGTTCAAATTGCCCTGCAGGAGATGTAAAACTGGTGTGTGGGCCATTAAGGATCCGTGTTCATGGCCTCTTCTTGCGCCTGGGCGCGGTCAACGTTGTTGACGGCTGGGATCCTAGCAGCCGTTTTCCGTACTTTGGGGGGAGGTGGAGCTTTGCAACTCTTGCCCCTCATGATGTGGTCAGCTGGCCTCTTTGAGCTAGCGCATAGTGCGCAATGAGGCTCAGCTGTGCACGTCTTTGCCTGATGGTCGGGCTTTCCACACCGGAAGCAAAGTGCGCTTCGGTCCTCCTTAGCCGGGCAGAGCCGGCGGGTGTGGCCTACGTCGAAACAACGGTAACAGGTCATTTGCCGTGGCTCTAGTGCACGAACTCGCGCAGAACTCCAGCCAACAAGCAAACGACCAGCATCCACCAATATTTTAACAGCGCCCACTGGGCACTTTACCGACACAGAGCCGAGGCCGTCAGAGCCGCGACGGATCTCTCCACATGAGACATCACCGTGAGCGCAGCCAGTCTTCTGTGCGACAGCGACAACTATCTCGTCCTTCTCAATCGAGTCGTCAAGTCCAGACACGCGAATCTCTGCACATTTAGTTGGCCGGGAGATGCTTAAGTCTTTCGACTGAATATCCTCTGACAGGATTCCTCGCAGTTTGTCGGCTAGAATGTCGGCCTTTGCCCTATTTTCGTCAGCCGTCTCCGCCTCAAAGACCTCGAAGATGCGGGCACCTGTAGCGGCCTCCTTTATTTTAAACGGCTGCAGGTCTAGCTCGCCTAGATTAAGGGAGGATTTCGCCTTCTTTATAATGTCGGAGTACGAGAGTCCCCGCTTCTCAGCCTCTGGGTTGATCGTGATAACCACTGCAGCTGTGCGGGGCTCGCGAAGTCGACGCGGCTTCTTGGGTTTATTGCCCTTGGTCGCTGGTCGCACCGTATTCTTGGTTGCAGCTGCAGGTCCTGCTGATGCAGGTGCTGCGGACTGCGCCTTCTTCTTCTTCTTCGGGTTGGTTACCTTAACCCAGCCCTCAGAATCAGGTTTTGAAGACGAAGCAGTCGGCCCAGGGTTTGCCGTGGAAGGGCCAGGGACAGCCGGAGCATGAGAGGCTGCTTGCACTTTCTGGCCCTTTTTTGTCGGCTTTTTCTTAGCACCGGACTGGTTTGCCGGAGCATTCGAAGTCTTTTCCGATGGGGCATTGGCCTTAGAGGCAGCCTTTGGAACGGTCGTCGACGTGGGTGGTAAGTCCATAGGGGGCGGGGATGCCTCCCTTCTATTGTCTGCAGCCAATGGTGGTCTGTGGCGTTTGGCAGGTAGGAGTCTGCCATCCTTCTCAAGCCCGTCGAATTTCGCGCCTATCATGTTGCTGATCATGTTCATGACTGACCGGCTCCATGTCTCAAAGTACGGCGGGACAGTCGTTTCCGAATCTGCCGCCGATGGAGGCGCGCTTCTGTCGCGCCGGTCTCCGGCTCCTCTCATTTCGGCGCGGAGCTCCGCGAGCTCCTTGCGCATTTCCGCAACTTCACTTTGTAGCCGCTGGTTGTCGGCCATCAACTTGGCATTCTCAGTGGTTGCTGTGCACTTCAGCATAGATTTAGTGCTGTTGGCAATCGCTTCAGCCGCCTCGCGCAGTGCACGCTGGAATGTTCCCTTCAGGTTGCCGGAGGTGTTAGCGACACGCCTAATTATCTCCAGCTCCTTAGCCACTGCTTCGTTTAATTGCGAAGCGAGTGGGCCCTCGTCGGCGGACATAAAGCCGTCAGATACAAACGAGCCGTGCGCAGAATCAGAGCGCAGGCGCCGTCTGTCCAATTCCAGTGCCATGGACTCTTCGGCCTTTAGTCGAAGCTCCTCCTTCTTAGCCTCGTTCAAGAGCCTCTTGGCTTCGGCAAGGCCAGCGAATTCGCCGGTGGTAATAGGGCGGCCTCTGCCGCGCGGCGCAACTTTTGCCGCCTTTGTGGATACGCTAGAAGCGTCGTCCGAGTCAGACTGGCTATCTCTACACTTCTCCCTAGTGTCACGTGGACGCTTGCGCGGCCCGACACGGGATCCGACCGTCTCCGTGCTAGAAACGGATTCGGCCTCCGACATTGGCTCATCTGAGAAGACGGCGTCCTCGATATCTTTAGACACCTCTGCAACTACAGGCGCCTTTTCCTTCAAAAATTTGCTCCTTAATGAGCGACTCTCACTACGCATAATGCTCTCATCATAACTTAATCTAATTGGTTTGGTTTTATTTTTATTGAACTCCATATTAGTCCCACGAGAATGGGGGAAATAAAGGTCCACCCGGGCGGTGCCCCCTGCACCCGGGTAACCCTGATACTCCAGGAGGTCGGGCGGTCTCCTGGAGGGGATCGCTAGCTGGCGGACTCTACCCGGCCCGCCACCCGAAGGCCCCCCGTAGCCACGGATCTCAACTACGGGGAATTGGGGTTTTTTAGTGAGGTTGGCTCCTCGCAGGGCCAGCCGATTAAGGCAAGCCCCCCCGGTCCCGTGTGTGCCGATAGACATGACACCAGACACACACACGGGATAACGGGTTGCCCGACGGGAGGCCGAAACCCACCCAGCGACCGCAAAACCACGGCCGCCAGACCCGCCGCGCCGCGAACCTTGAAGGTCCGCCGTGCCACGCCACCCGAAGGCGGCCGCTGAGCCAGCCAATATAGGCAAGCTCCGTCGGGACCGGCCAGTTAAGGCAGGCCCCAAGAGCCGACGCAAATGGAGCGTTGGTGCGCCCCACGCCGAAAACGAACGCTGAACGTTCCGCGGGCCTTGAAGGCCCGCCATACACCGACCGAAGTCCACTGGTCCTGAAAAGGACCTTTCCAACAAAGGCGCGACTGCGCCACGAGCAAAAGCTCCCGACCCCGTCCGCATGAAGCGGACCGCGGCCTTGAAGGCCGCCATACCACGAGCCGAAGCTCCACTGGCCCCCCAAGGGGGCCCCCCGAGGGTGATTTTTTATAGAGGTTTTCTTCCTCACAGCCAGACGCACAGGGCAAGCCCCATACGCCCAGCCCCCGACCCCACATAAATGCAGGGCTACGGGTTTGTGCGGCCGTGCAATGCCCGAAGGCAGCCGCACTGTGTTGGAGATTGGCCGGCTGCGAACCCATTACCCTACGAGCGGATAATGAATTCGCGGTCGCCCAGGATGCGCCGTCTGGACACGTTGTGGAACCACCGTTTGCACCGGATGACAGAACATCAAATGCAACAAGCGATCCCGACAACGCGCCCAGCACACTAGGAGGCTCCCCAACATGCACCCCAACCTAACCTAACCTAACCTAACCTAACCTTTTTTTTTTTTTTTTTTTTTAAGTCAGAAACCCTTTATGGGTACCCAGGGAGAACGGCGGGGGCTTGCCCCCTGGGTTATGTGGGAGTCACCGGTGTAAAGTGCCGGCATACCCACTAAAACTGACTGTACCCGCTGCCCACATATGTGGGGCGCTACCGAGGAAGCTCGTCGCATACATCTCGGTAGCGCCTTTGTGGCGTTCTATCGAACTCGTCGTTTCGGTGGGAAGTGCCGCGGGTACTTGGCACTTCTCACACCGTCATCGGAGTGTGTTTGTAATGAGTGGCGGAGCCCCCCTCCACCACTCCACACTCCTGGCTAGGGCGGTTGAAGCAGGCGCTCGAAGCGCCGCCTGGCCCGGCCTAGCCTCCTACGGCGGATAGGGTTCGCAAGAGGGTCTGCCTCACGAACCCTTTCCGCGGCCTCTTTCTGTGACACCACCTCCTCACAGAAAGAGGCCACCGCCTGCCATGACGTCTCGCTGCCGACCATCTTATGGACGATGTTCGGCAGGGAGAGGTCCGCACCAATGACAGCGGTAAGGACAGCGCGCTGTGCTGACCACGCCGGACAAACCTCCAGCGTGTGCTGCGCGGTGTCCTCGTCGCAGCCACACTCCAAACAGCGCGGGCTCTCTTCCTTTCCGGCGACCTTGTGAAGGTAGCTGCCGAAACATCCATGTCCGGACAGCACCTGGGTCATCCGGAAAGTGAGCGCGCCGTGCTTTCTGCGGATCCATGTCGCCAAATTTGGCCGGATCGCCTCAACGGTACGAATGCCGCTAGCTGGGCTCTCCATTCGTCTCCGCCACGCCCGCATTGTTGAAATTTGGGCCCTGTCCCTCCAGCGCCGGACCATTTCTGGCGGAGGACGCAAACCTTCTTCTCTTACCTCGGCACTGCGTCTATAAATGACCGCCAGCGCCTTGGCGTCCAAGTCCCACGGGGGAATTCCAGCGAGCGCGCACGCGGCATCTCCTGACACCGTACGATAGCCGCGCACGACCTTGATCGCCATTGCGCGCTGGGCCCTGCGTAGCAAGGCGGCATTGCGCGGCAACAACGTGTCTGCCCAGATTGGCGACCCATATAGGGCCATTGATCTGATTACCCCAGTGTAAAGTTTTCGACAGGTTACACTGGGGCCTCCGACGTTAGGGAGTATCCGGCTGAGAGCAGCCGCCGCTCCTACTAACTTAGGGCTGAGGCGGCGAAAATGCTCGTCAAAACTCCATCTGGAGTCGAGCTCTAAGCCGAGGTATCGCATGTGCGATTTTAATTGTATGCGCACTCCGTTAACTCGGAGATGCGCGCCAGCGGGGGGCCCTCTGCGGGCACCATGGAACAGAACAGCCTCTGTTTTTTCCAGGGCCACTTTAAGGCCTAAACTTTCAATGCGCCCGACAGTTAGTGTGACGCCAACAGTGGCGAGTCGGGCGGCTTCGGCGTAATCGACACCCCTAGCCAGGACCAAGGTGTCATCTGCATAACAGACAACTCCGAGGCCCCGCAACATGGCACCGCGTAGTACCCAATTGTACCCGATGTTCCACAGGAGGGGCCCCAAGACGGACCCCTGTGGAACACCGCATACCATTGTCCTCTGTATTAGGGACCCGTTTCGGTCTAGGCACATAACGGGGCGACCTCGCAAATAGTTCGCTATGATCCGTCGGAGATAAAGCGGGACGCGATGGTATCGAAGCGCCTCATCTATGCAGCTATACGGCAGGGTGTTAAACGCATTGGCTATGTCAAGCGATACCGCCATTGCCACCCTGCCGTTAGATACCGCCTCATCTGCGAATTCCTTGACCCACTTGATAGCGTCAATCGTCGAACGACATTCGCGGAAGCCAAATTGGTTGCTCGCGAGATTGGGACCAGTCGTATTGAGGTGCTGAACGATGCGGGTGGAAATAATCCGTTCGAACAGTTTACCCGCCTCGTCCAGCAACACTATTGGCCGGTAAGCCGACGGGATGTTAGCCGGCTTGCCCGGTTTGTGCAATAGCACTAATCGGCCAGTTTTCCATTTATGGGGGAATTGCCCCGACGACAGACAGAGATCATAGATGCCTCTGAGGCGGTCTTCTAAGATGGTGAGAGAGAGCGCCAGAACTCGTCCCGGGACGCCATCCGGGCCTGGAGCAGTTTTCTTAGCCCTAAGCTTTCTTATGACAACGTCCATCTCTCCGTCCGTGACCAGGGGAGGAGGATCAGCAGGTTCATGATCCTGCGAAAGCGGGGCCATGATCGGAGCAATGTGTTCCGCTCGATCAGGGAACAAAACTGAAATCACCGACTCGAGTAACTGAGGATTCAGGGTTTCCGTGACCGGGGGTCCCTGACCGCACATCTTGTTACGGACTGTGCGGTACGGACGCCCCCACGGATCCGCGTCCAGCTCCTCGAGCCACTGTTCCCGTGCTGTTTCCTTAGCCTTAAATATGGCAACTCGAAACGCATGGAGAGCCTCTTTGTAGTCAGCGTGAAGCTGAGTTTCTATTGCTGCGTCACGCCCAGTCCGCCTTCTGCGGTACCTAGTGTACGCTCTGCGCCGGACGATGCAGGATCGGCGCATGTCGGCAAGGTCCTGCGACCACCAGTAAACCTCTTTTTTAGGCAGACGACGTTGGGTACGGGGCATAGACGCATTGCAGATGCGCGTCAAAGACTCCCCAAACGAACAAGCTGCCTCGTCAACATCCAGATTAGGAGAAGCAGATTGAGAGAACCAGTCCTCTAACAACGTGGCTTCCTCGGCGAGTTCTTTATTAAACTTCCCTACCGACCACCGAGGGAACAGCTGCGCTCGATTATGAGTACCGGGCGTGGCGTTGGTATTGCTGGTCCCTGGTGGAGACACGTCGAACGTAATGTAGCGGTGGTCCGACAGTGTCTCCACGTCATCTTCGTGAACCCGCCAGTTGTTCGCGTGCGATGCGAGAGCAGGGGTAGCGAAAGTTACATCCACTATGGATCCCCCCTGCTGTCGCACGCAGGTGTTGGCCGATCCCCGATTGAGAACTAGAAGGCCCGACATGGCCAACCAGTCTTCTACGACAGATCCACGGGCGTTGGTGGTAGGGGATCCCCACGCCGAAGACTTGGCGTTGAGATCACCTAGCACGACAGTCTTAGGTGTTGCTGCGCGCTCAAAAGCTGCACCGACCTCACCAATGAAAGCCTCGAATTGGGCTAGGACGCGGTTTGGGGAGAAGTAGCAACCGATCAGAACGATTTCTCCCCATTCCACAACTAAAAATCCGTGTCCTCGCTCCTTGATGGTCAGGGGCGGGGACCTTGACGATGCCGACCTTACAATAAGCACCGTCGAGTCGATATCTGCAGCAAAGTTGTTATTGCCAGCCGGATAAAAGTACGGCTCGGCTACTATGGCTAAGTCAATTGACCACTCCGACATGGTTTGCATGAGGATGTCTTGCGCACCGCCGGAGTGGTTCAAATTGCCCTGCAGGAGATGTAAAACTGGTGTGTGGGCCATTAAGGATCCGTGTTCATGGCCTCTTCTTGCGCCTGGGCGCGGTCAACGTTGTTGACGGCTGGGATCCTAGCAGCCGTTTTCCGTACTTTGGGGGGAGGTGGAGCTTTGCAACTCTTGCCCCTCATGATGTGGTCAGCTGGCCTCTTTGAGCTAGCGCATAGTGCGCAATGAGGCTCAGCTGTGCACGTCTTTGCCTGATGGTCGGGCTTTCCACACCGGAAGCAAAGTGCGCTTCGGTCCTCCTTAGCCGGGCAGAGCCGGCGGGTGTGGCCTACGTCGAAACAACGGTAACAGGTCATTTGCCGTGGCTCTAGTGCACGAACTCGCGCAGAACTCCAGCCAACAAGCAAACGACCAGCATCCACCAATATTTTAACAGCGCCCACTGGGCACTTTACCGACACAGAGCCGAGGCCGTCAGAGCCGCGACGGATCTCTCCACAGGAGACATCACCGTGAGCGCAGCCAGTCTTTTGCGCGACAGCAACAACTATCTCTTCCTTCTCAATCGAATCGTCTAGTCCAGACACGCGAATCTCTGCACATTTAGTTGGCCGAGAGATGCTTAAATCTTTTGCCTGAATATCCTCTGACAGGATTCCTCGCAGTTTTTCGGCTAGGATGTCGGCCTTTTCCCTATTTTCGTCAGCCGTTTCCGCCTCAAATACCTCGAAGATGCGGGCACCTGTAGCCGCCTCCTTTATTTTAAAAGGCTGCAGGTCAAGATCGCCTAGATTGAGGGAGGATTTCGCCTTCTTGATGATTTCGGAATACGAGAGTCCTCGCTTTTCAGCCTCCGGGTTTATGGTAAGAACCACTGCAGCAGTGCGGGGCTCACGAAGTCGGCGCGGTTTTTTAGGTTTATTATCCTGTCTCTTCTGTTGCACCGTATTATTACTTGTAGGTGCAGATGCAGGTGTCGCAGACTGTGCCTTCTTCTTTTTTGGATTAACTACTTTAACCCAGCCCTCGGAATCAGGCTTGGAGGACGAAGCGGTCGGTCCAGGTTTAGTAGTAGAAGTCGTAGAAGGTCCGGGGACAGCCGGAGCATGGGAGGCTGCTGGGACCTTTTGGCGCTTTTTGGTCGGCTTTTTCTTCTTGCCACCGGGCTGGTTAACCGGAGCATCCGAAGACTTTTCCGTTGGGCCTTTAGATGCGGCCTTTGCAACGGTCATCGACGTGGATGGGATATCAATGGGGGGCGGCGATGCCTCCCTATCCTTGTCTGCGGCCAACGGTGGTCGGTGGCGTTTGGCAGGTAGGAGTCGGCCATCCTTCTCAAGCCCGTCGAATTTCGCGCCTATCATGTTGCTGATCATGTTCATGACTGACCGGCTCCATGTCTCAAAGTACGGCGGGACAGTCGTTTCAGATTCCGCCACCGATGGAGGCGCGCTTCTGTCGCGCCGGTCTCCAGATCCTCTCATTTCGGCGCGCAGCTCCGCGAGCTCCTTGCGCATCTCCGCTACTTCATTTTGTAGCCGCTGATTGTCGGCCATCAACTTAGCATTCTCAGTTGTCGCTGTACATTTCAGCATGGACTTGGTGGTGCTGGCTATCGTTTCGGCCGCCTCACGAAGTGCACGCTGAAATGTGCCCTTCAGATTGCCGGAGGTGTTAGCGACACGCCTAATTATCTCTAGCTCTTTAGCCACTGCTTCGTTTAATTGCGATGCAAGTGGGCCTTCATCAGCGGATATAAAGCCGTCCGAGGCAAACGAACCGTGCGCAGAATCAGAGCGCAGGCGACGCCTATCCAACTCCATTGCCATGGACTCTTCGGCCTTTAGTCGAAGCTCCTCCTTCTTAGCCTCATTCAAGAGCCTTTTGGCTTCGGCAAGGCCAGCGAATTCGCCGGTGGTAATAGGGCGGCCTCTGCCGCGCGGCGCAACTTTTGCCGTCTTTGTAGAAACGCTGGAAGCGTCATCCGAGTCAGACTGACTATCTCTACACTTCTCCCTAGTGTCACGTGGACGCTTGCGCGGCCCGACACGGGATCCGACCGTCTCCGTGCTAGAAACGGATTCGGCTTCCGACATTGGCTCATCTGAGAAGACGGCGTCCTCGATATCTTTAGACACCTCTGCAACTACAGGCGCCTTTTCCTTCAAAAATTTGCTCCTTAATGAGCGACTTTCACTACGCATAATGCTCTCATCATAGCTTAATCTAATTGGTTTTGTGTTTTTATTTTTGTTCAATTCCATACTAGTCCCACGAGTATGGGGGAAACAAACGTCCACCCGGGCGGTGCCCCCTGCACCCGGGTAACCCTGATACTCCAGGAGGTCGGGCGGTCTCCTGGAGGGGATCGCTAGCTGGCGGACTCTACCCGGCCCGCCACCCGAAGGCCCCCCGTAGCCACGGATCTCAACTACGGGGAATTGGGGTTTTTTAGTGAGGTTGTCTCCTCGCAGGGCCAGCCGATTAAGGCAAGCCCCCCCGGTCCCGTGTGTGCCGATAGACATGACACCAGACACACACACGGGATAACGGGTTGCCCGACGGGAGGCCGAAACCCACCCAGCGACCGCAAGACCACGGCCGCCAGACCCGCCGCGCCGCGAACCTTGAAGGTCCGCCGTGCCACGCCACCCGAAGGCGGCCGCTGAGCCAGCCAATAAAGGCAAGCTCCGTCGAGACCGGCCAGTTAAGGCAGGCCCCAAGAGCCGACGCAAATGGAGCGTTGAAGCGCCCCACGCCGAAAACGAACGCTGAACGTTCCGCGGGCCTTGAAGGCCCGCCATACACCGACCAAAGTCCACTGGTCCTGAAAAGGACCTTTCCAACAAAGGCGCGACTGCGCCACGAGCAAAGCTCCCGACACCGTCCGCATGAAGCGGACCGCGGCCTTGAAGGCCGCCATACCACGAGCCGAAGCTCCACTGGCCCCCCAAGGGGGCCCCCCGAGGGTGATTTTTTATAGAGGTTTTCTTCCTCACAGCCAGACGCACAGGGCAAGCCCCATACGCCCAGCCCCCGACCCCACATAAATACAGGGCTACGGGTTTGTGCGGCCGTGCAATGCCCGAGGGCAGCCGCACTGTGTTGGAGATTGGCCGGCTGCGAACCCATTACCCTACGAGCGGATAATGAATTCGCAGTCGCCCAGGATGCGCCGTCTGGACACGTTGTGGGACCACCGTTTGCACCGGATGACAGAACATCAAATGCAACAAGTGATCCCGACAACGCGCCCAGCACACTAGGAGGCTCCCCAACATGCACCCCAACCTAACCTAACCTAACCTTTTTTTTTTTTTTTTTTTTTTGAGGGGGAAAAAAGACATTTACGTCTACCCTGCATTGTGGGGAAAAGAACAATGCAGGGTTATGTGGGACTCCTCGGTCGAAGATGGTAAAGACCGAGACTACCCACTAAAACAACCCCCGTGTTCCTACCTCATCGGTGTCCAGGCTAAGGCTCACAGTTGCCCTTATGCCATTTGCCTGTAACCGGTTCGCCCGACTGGGCACGCTCTGGCGCATATTGTGCGCATGATGTACTCCGCAGCGTTACACGGAACACCCAGTAACGCCGCTACCACTTCTGTGGGCCATCGTCCGAGCAAAGGGTTCCCCCACCCTTTACTCAGGACCCGCTCATGGGGCCAGCGCGCCGGCAAAAGCCCTGCGCCGCCGACCAATACGTCTCCTCCTTATTGGGTCCGCCGCGGGATTCTCCTCGCGGGACCTTTCCTCGTCCTCCTTCGCCTTCATGACCTTCTCGCAGAAGGTGTGGAAGGCCCTCCACGCTTCCTCGTCCTGAACCATCGCTGCGACCACGTCCGGGAGCGACGGAACCCCCCCGACCACGGCCGCCAAGTCGGCTCTCTCCCTACACCATCTCGGGCACACCTCCAAGGTGTGCGAGGCCGAATCATCACCATCGCCACACTGATGGCAGCTTGGTGTGTTCTCTCTCCTCGCCACGTTGCAGAGGTACCTCCCGAAGCAGCCATGCCCCGAGAGGACCTGCGTCATGTGGTAGGAGAGTGCCCCCCATCTTCGCTCTGTCCACTCCTTCAGGACGGGACGAATAGCCGCAACAGTGCGGTGTCCAGCTCGCGGGTAGTTAAGTTTCTCCCGCCAGATTTCCAGCGCCACCTCTTGTGCGTCGCTCCGCCATCCTCCAATTTCTTCTGGGAGCGGAATGTGTCCCCTGGCCTGCTTCTCCTCCGCAGTTCTGCAGTACACCTCCGCGAGCACCTGAGCGTCCAGGTCCCACGGCAGGGTCCCAGCAATAACGCACGCCGCCTCGAAAGATACCGTGCGGTATGCACGGGCAATTCTCACTGCTAGGACCCGCTGTGGGCGGTGCAGTTGTATCACGTTGCGCGGAGTTAGGGCGCTCGCCCATATAGGGGCACCGTATAATGCAGCGGATCTCACGGCTCCCGAGAACAGGCGGCGACACGCCGAACTTGGGCCACCAAGGTTGGGCATAAGTCGGCAGAGCGCCAGTGTCACCCTCCTCAACTTTGGAGCAAGTTGCTCAAAGTGGCTCCTGAAGTTCCATCGACTGTCGAGGACCAATCCCAGGTACTTCATAGTCGACCCGACAGCGATGGAAACGCCGCACACCATAAGCTCGGCTCCTGCCGGTGGCGCTCTGCGAGGCCCGTGGAAGCACAAGGCTTCGGACTTGTCCAGCGCGACTTTAAGGCCGAGTCGGCGAATACGCCCCACCACCTGTGCAACCCCGGCAGTGGCCAGGATTTTTGCCTCTCTGAACGACTTTCCCTTGGCCGTCACCAGGGTGTCGTCCGCGTAGCAAAATACGTTCACGCCCCTGAGTAGGGCCCCTCGAATCGCCCAGTCGTACCCGATGTTCCACAAGAGCGGGCCGAGAACCGATCCCTGTGGAACACCGGATGCCACCTCCCGCTCGCCCCATCCATCCAATTTAGGGAAGACAATCTTTCTGGCGGACAGATATGCCATCACTATTTTGCGCAGATACACCGGGAATCGGTGGTAGCGCAAGGCCTCTCCTATGCAAACATGGGGCAGAGAGTTAAACGCGTTGGCGATGTCTAAAGACACCGCCAATACGACGCCGCTCCTTGAGATCTCCTCCTCGGCAAGAGCCCTCACCTGTGAGATCGCATCCATAGTGGATCTGCCCTGCCGGAATCCAAATTGTTGGTTGCATAGGTTCGGCCCTGTCGCCTCCATGTGCTCAATGAGACGGGCAGCGATAACGCGTTCGAAGAGCTTGCCCGCCTCATCGAGCAGCACTATAGGCCGGTATGAAGATGGCGAGTCTGCCGGCCGCCCCTCCTTCTTAAGCAGCACTAGCTTGCCCAACTTCCAGTCCTCGGGAAAGCGTCCCTCCCTCAGGCATGACGTTAGTAGGTCCCGAAAACGAGAGTCAAGGCCGTTTTTTAACGCCGTGACCCAAACCCGACCTGGCACACCGTCGGGACCCGGCGCCTTGTTCTTTGATTGTAGCCGATGAACGGCCGCACCGAGCTCCCCTTCGGTCACCGCAGGGACGTCTGCAGATTCGGTTGCCTCTCCAGGGCCAAAAAACATAGCCGGTGGCTGAAAATCGCCACTCCGAGGTGGGAAAAGTGCCTCCATCACTCTTTGCAACACCGCAGGGTCCATTCCCGATGTTAATGGAGGGGCCCATGGGCGGAGCTTCTTCATCACCAACTTATAAGGACGACCCCATGGATCGTTGTTGAGAGTCTCCAACAGCTCCTCCCAGGCCCTCTCTTTGGCCGCAGCTATCTCAGCCCTGAGTGCCTTTTTGGCATCTTGATAGAGAGAGTACAGGCGCTGTTCTTCTGTCGTGTTGGGTGTACCCCTCCTGAATGAACTTCGACGGCACCTGGTGTACTGGCGCCTCGCCTTGACGCACCTTTCACGCAGTTGGGCGAGTTCGACGGACCACCAGTACACCTGATGACGCGGTGGCAGCGACTTTACCCGCGGCATTGCGACGTCGCAGATGTGCGAAAGAGCTCCCCTAAACCAGGTCACTTCCTCCTCAATGGTTGGAGCTGGAGGTTTCGGTGACCAGCCCTCAACTTGCGACGCCAGAACGAGTGCCTCCCGATCTAGTCTTTTGAAGGCCCATCTAGGTCCAAGGTCCGACGCAGAACGACGAGTTGTGAGGGGTGGAGGATGGGGGGAGAGATCGTACCGGACGTAACGATGATCCGATAAGGTCTCCTCCCCCTCCATAACCATCCACCCTTGGATGCGATTCGACAGGTTGGGGCTGGCGAATGTGACGTCTACAATAGACCCGCCGATCATTCTAATGCAGGTATTTGTGTCTCCCCTATTGACAACGACGAGACCGTTCGCTGCGAGCCACTCCTCTACCAGAACTCCCCTGGGGTCCGACGAGGGACAGCCCCATTCAACAGACTTTGCGTTAATATCGCCAGCCAGCAGCACTTGGTGGGGCCGTGACCATCTTAGCACTGTGTCTAATTCTCCCAGAAATGCCTCGAACTCCGAAAAGGGGCGATTCGGCGAGAAGTAGACACTGATAACAACCACGTCCCCACAAAGAACAGCGACGAAACCGTGGCCTCTAAGCGATTTTGTAGCTGGCGGAGCTCCTGCACCTGCATTCACCATAACCGCGGCCAGGCTATCCCGATCCCCAAACCAATCGTCTCTTGCAGGAACCATGTACGGCTCTGCGACCACCAACACCTGTATGGACCACTGTGCCGAGCTTTGGAGTAAAAGGTCCTGCGCCCGGGCACAGTGGTTTATATTCGCCTGTAGAAACTTAATTTGGGCCATTTATATTTAGGATCGGCGACATTATTACCTCCTCGACGCCGTTCGGGGGGCGAGTTGGCTGAGATCGGGTGTTGCCACCAGACGTTGCCTGCATTCTTCTCGACAATTTCCGTTTGGGGGCCGAACATGAAGGACCCCCCAAACGATGTTTGGCCGGCTTGCCGGCCTCCGCACAGAGTGTGCAGTGGAAATCAGCATGGCATTCCACTGCACGATGACCCAATTGGCCGCAACGGTAGCATTGCTGCCCCCTTTCGACACAGGACTCACATCTCATTTGGACGTGACCGGTCTCTAAACACCGGAAGCAGCGTAAGTCGCGGGGTGGTAAGAGTTTCACCCGCGCTGACGACCACCCAACCAACAACTTGCTTTCGGCGACCTTTTTGGCTGCTGCCACAGGGCAACTGACCCATACCGCGCCCATGCTATACGCTGTTCTGCGGATAGTGCCTACTTTTATCTGATCCGCCGGGCAGCCGCCTGCTCTAGCCACGGCGTCTTGCACCTCGTTCGGCCTGATGGAGTCATCTAGACCCGACACCATCAATTCCAGGCACTTTACCGGACGCGTGACTTTGACGACTTCCTCGCTGAACAGCCGCCTAAGTTCAGCCGCCAGCTTATCCGCCACAGGTTCCTGCTCCGCTGCCGTGATCTCAATAATAGTGGCCCCAGTAATGGCCCTGCGGAACCTGGTAGATTCAATACCCAGAGACGCCGGGTCAATTTTGCTTTTCGCCTCCTGGAGTATCAGGCCGTAATCTGCCCCTCTTTCCTCTGCGCCGGGCTGGATGGTCAAAACCACTGCTGCAGTTCGCGGAGGTCTTACGCGAGGTTTGTAAGCAGCACGCGCCTGCTGTTTCCCCTGCGCTTGACTAGGTGGCTGCTCACTGTCCTTCGCTTTCTTTTTCTCCTTTCCCTTCCGCGACACAGTCTTCCATTCCTCCTCTGCAGGAACAGGTACCGGCGGTGGTGGGCGAGCATCCCTGGATGACGAAGCCGCCTGATTTTCCCTAGTGCCTCGAACAGGATTGCGCCTCGTTTGAGGCTCCCCTTCCTTCTGGCTCTTGCCTAGGGCCTCCTTATAGGACATCGCCTTAGCGCGGGAGGTGCAAGGGACCAGGGTGAATCCTGAGGAGCCGGCCTCTGTTTCGTCGCGCACTTTTTCGTCTGTTTTGGCGGGTTGGGATTTCTTACCCTTCCCTTTACCCTTGCCTTTTTTAGGCACAGGTGCCTCCTGGTCTTGGGTGGATGCCTCATTCTCTACCCTTTCTTGGGCCTCGTGAGCGAGTGGAGGGCGAAGTCTCGGGACGGGATTGAGCCGGGACTCCAAGCCCTCAATCCGGGCATTTATACGGTCGCACATGCGGCCCGAAATTCGCATTTCCATCTCCTCCAGCTTTTTTGTCAGCACGTCCATATCGAATGCCGGCATCAGCTTGGACCCACCGGGCGTGGCCTGCGTCGTCTTCGGCGGCGACCTGCATTCGAGGGCCGTCAATCGGCTGCGCAATTCGTTGACCTCCGCCTGGAGACGGTCATTCTGTTGCTGCAGTCTTTTGTTCTCCTCAGTGACACTGTGCCGAGCAAGGTCCTTGGTGTTGTCCGCGATTACTTTTGCGGCGTCCTTCAGGGCTTTTACATATGTCCCCTTGAGTTGCGAGGATGTTGTAGCCACCTTTTCTATTATTTTAATACTGTCCAGCACTCTTGCGGTCATGCGCGCCGCTGTGACAGCTTCCTCTTCACTTTCGGATTGACCCGAGGTTTCCGACAAGCCTGTCTTGGACCTAGTTACGCGGGCCTCCGTGATCTCATCCATGAACTCCTGTTCTGCCCGGAGTTTCATTTCTTCTCGCTGGAGTCGGATATACTCCGCTTTGGCTTTCGCCAGTCCTGCGAACTCGCCCGTTGTTTTTGGGCGGCCTCTTCCTCTTCCTGAGCTCGATGCCTTTACTTTAGGCGTTTGCACAGACTCATCGCTGAGCTCCCCGTCATCTTCACTCATCCTCCTCTTTCTCCACAATCGCCCTTGTTTATCGGAGGTGTCTGAGACTACCTCTTTTGATGATACGCTTACCAGCGTGTTTACGGATGAATCCGATAAATGCTCCTCCTCGTCTACGTCTCTCTCCCTACTATCGTCGGTTTTTGTGTTGTTTTTAGAATGTACCATTGTTATTCCCACGAGTGTGGGGGAAACAAAAGTCCACCCGGGCGGTGCCCCCTGCACCCGGGTAACCCTTATACTCCAGAAGTTCGGGCGGTCTCCTGGAGGTGATCGCTCGCTGGCGGACTCTACCCGGCCCGCCACCCGAAGGCCCCCCATAGCCGCGGATCCCAGCTACGAGGAATTGGGGTTTATTATTGAGGTTAGCTCCTCGCGGGGCCGGCCAATTAAGGCAAGCCCCCCCGGTCCCGTATGTGCCGATAGACGTGATCACCAGACACACACACGGGATAACGGGTCGCCCGACGGTGACCGAAGTCTGCCCGACAGCCGCGGAATCGCAGCTGCCGGACCCGCCGCGCCGCAGACCTTGCAGGTCTGCCATCCCCCGCCACGGAACGTGGCCACTGAGCCAGCCAACAGAAGCTAGCCCGCACCCCAAAACAAAAGACGCGTAGCGCCTTGGACTAAAAACGCCCCCATCACACAGTCATCGACCAACAACTGTCCGCAAGCCTTGAAGGCTCGCCATGCCACGACCGAAGTCCACTGGTCCTGAAAAGGACCTTTCCAACAAAGGCGCGACAGCGCCACGAGCAAAAGCTCCCAACACCGTCCGCATGAAGCGGACCGCGGACTTGAAGGCCGCCATACCACGAGCCGAAGCTCCACTGGCCCCCCAAGGGGGCCCCCCGAGGGTGATTTTTTATAGAGGTTTTCTTCCTCACAGCCAGACGCACAGGGCAAGCCCCATACGCCCAGCCCCCGACCCCACATAAATGCAGGGCTACGGGTTTGTGCGGCCGTGCAATGCCCGAAGGCAGCCGCACTGTGTTGGAGATTGGCCGGCTGCGAACCCATTACCCTACGAGCGGATAATGAGTTCGCAGTCGCCCAGGATGCGCCGTCTGGACACGTTGTGAGACCACCGTTTGCACCGGATGACAGAACATCAAATGCAACAAGCGATCCCGACAACGCCCCCAGCACACTAGGAGGCTCCCCAACATGCACCCCAACCTAACCTAACCTAACCTAACCTAACCTAACCTAACCTTTTTTTTTTTTTTTTTTTTTTTTTTTTTTTTTTGCGTTGGGAAATGCGTTACGCATACCTGTGCCTTTGGGGAAGACACAGGTTATGTGGGACTCTCCCCGCTGAAGGCGGGGCCTACCCACTAAAAACCAACGTGTTCCTCGAGAGTATAGCTTCAGCGCATGACAGGGTACTTTTCGCAATCGCTGTCATGCGCCAAAGGGGATATCGCTCGCTTCCGAGCTCGACAGGGAGATAGGGAGCGCGCGCGAAACAAAACGCGCGCTCCCCCACAAAGGGACGCCTTGGCGCGGGTAACGGAGCCCCACTCCGTCACCCGCCGTCCCTACTCGGCGGTTGAAGGTCGTCTTCTTCGCCTTATCTTCACATGCCCTTACGCAGTAGACGCTGGGCCATCGATGACTGGCGCTAAGTCCATGGGCTGTTCAGTAGTCCGGGTCTTGGGCGCTGGTTTCGTCTTCTTCGGTGGTACGGTTGGGGCCTTGCAGCTCCTACCTCCCATTACGTGTCTTGCTGGCCTCTTGGATTTGGCGCAGATGACACAGTTGGCTTCTTCATTGCATTTAGCAGCTTTGTGGCCTGGTTTCCCGCATCGGAAGCATAGGTCGCTGCGATCTTCACCTACGCACTGCTGTCGGGCATGTCCACGCTCTAAGCAGCGGAAACACCTCATAGGGCGCTGTTCAACAGGGCGCACTCTCGCCGAGCTCCATCCAACAAAGAGGCGGCCAGCCTCCAACACTTTCTTGGCGGCGCCCACAGGGCACGAGGCCCAGGCAACGCCCATACTGCCAGGTCCAGTTCGGATTTCTCCTACCCTTATGGAGTGGTGCGCGCAGTTACCCTTCTCGGCAATGGCAGACACGATGTCCTCCTTTTCAACAGAATCATCCAGGCCGGAGATGGATATCTCAACCGACTTTGTAGGTCTGGCGATCCGAATGTCATCATCCTCTTCAAAGAGACTTCTTAGCTGTTCGGCGAATGCATCTGCTTTGGAACCTTGGTCCTCGCCACTGACTTCCAAAATCTTGGCGCCAGTTACCGCCGTTTTGATATGCAGCGGCTGATCGACGCCGATGTCGGCAAGATTGATGCCATTGCGTGCCTTCTTGATAACGTCGGCATATGAAACGCCGCGTTGAACCGCCTCCTGGCTAATGGTGATCACCACGGCTGCCGTGCGTGGCTCCCTTATTTTGCGCGGCTTTGGGGCCTTTGTCTTCGCGCCTTTGGTGGCCTTAGTTTGAGGCCTTAGACCAGGGACCGCAACTGGTTGGGCCTTCTTCTTCTTCCCTTTTTTCTCCACCATACTCCATCCCACCTCCTCCTCAGAAACGGGGGCGGGTGGCAGCAACGTTGTTGAAGTTGACGGGACCAGCTCAGGATTTGAAACTGCCACCGGTTTTGTGGTAGGTGCAGATGTTGTCTTCTTCTTTGCCTTCCCCTTGCTTTTCCCCTTTTGTTGGGACGAAGTGCAGGGAATCAGGGTCATCGTCCCGCACTTGGATTGGATGGCGGGAGGGGCCCTCACTGAAGCAGCAATGGACGACGCCGCTGATGATTCTTGCAAACACGATTGTGCAGCTGCCTTCTTTTTATCTGCGGCCAAGGGTGGCCGAGGACGGTCTGCTGTTTTAAGACCCTCAATTCTGGCGTCGATAATGTTACTGACCGATGCCATTGCCGCGCGAAGCTTGTCATCCACTACCGTAGAGACAGCACGAACTATTTCTTCAGCGTTGAGTGTTGGCTGGACTGCGGAGGCTGTCTGAGAGGCCCCGTTACTCTCGGCGCGCAACTCGTCCAGTTGTTTCTGCAAGTCCTGTATGTTGCCTTCTAGGCGTTTGTTTTCCCGCGTCAATTTTCCTACTTCATCATTCGTAGTACATCGAAGAAGCGCCTGTGTATGCTCCTTGATGGATGAAGCGGACAGCTTTATTGCCTTTTGGTATGTGCCCTTCAAGTTGCTCGAGCTGGCTACGAGCTTTAAAATCGAGCTTATCTCTTCCTCCACTGATTTGTACAGCTTGGCAGCACAAGGCTCCTCCTCAACAGACATGACATCGGAACAGTCCGACTTCCGTGATATCGCCGCCATCGACTCTGCACGCAAGCGCCTCTTCTGAGCCAAATCCCTCATGACGTCCATTTCGGCATGCAGACGTACGGACTCACGCAACCCAGCGTAGTATGCCCTCTTTGCCTCGGCAAGGCCAGCGTATTCCCCAGTTTTAATGGGGCGGCCGCGCCCGCGACTACAGGCTGCAGCAGGTTTCTTCGGCTTCGGTGCCTTCTCAGAATCAGCGCTAGATGCACTGTCGCTGCCGGATTCCTTCTTGTAATTTGACCCCTTCTTTAACGGGGATCGTGCCCTCTTCCTGTTTGTTTGCGATTCCGTGCTATTAACGGACCAACACGAACCGAATTCTGACGCAGTTATGCTCCTATCCCTAACGTCATCCTCCACACCACTCTTCGCACCACTCACTTGTGGACAGGGCGCCTTGTCCTTCGACTTTTGGCTCGCTAAGGAGCGACTCCCATAAGGGAAAGTTAACGATATAGATTTGTTTTTAATTTTTGAGCTCTTCATATTAAACCCACGAGTATGGGGGAAACAAACGTCCACCCGGGCGGTGCCCCCTGCACCCGGGTAACCCTGATACTCCAGGAGGTCGGGCGGTCTCCTGGAGGCGATCGCTCGCTGACGGACTCTACCCGGCCCGCCACCCAAAGGCTCCCCGTAGCCACGGATCTCTGCTACGGGGAATTGGGGTTTTTTAGTGAGGTTGGCTCCTCGCAGGGCCAGCCGATTAAGGCAAGCCCCCCCGGTCCCGTGTGTGCCGATAGACATGACACCAGACACACACACGGGATAACGGGCTTCCCGACGGGGGGCCGAAACCCACCCAGCGACCGCAAAACCACGGCCGCCAGACCCGCCGCGCCGCGAACCTTGAAGGTCCGCCGTGCCACGCCACCCGAAGGCGGCCGCTGAGACAGCCAAATAAGCCTTTCCCACGAAACGGCGCAGATGCGCCACGAGCATAACTGCTCCCGACACCGTCCGCCAGACCAAAACGGACCGCGGCCTTGAAGGCCGCCATCCACCGAGCCGAAGCTCCGCTGCCCCCCAAGGGGGCCCCACCAGGGTAATTTTTTATAGAGGTTTTCTTCCTCACAGCCAGACGCACAGGGCAAGCCCCATACGCCCAGCCCCCGACCCCACATAAATGCAGGGCTACGGGTTTGTGCGGCCGTGCAATGCCCGAAGGCAGCCGCACTGTGCTGGAGATTAGCCGGCTGCGAACCCATTACCCTGAGACGGATAATGAGTTCGCAGTCGCCCAGGATACGCCGTCTGGACACGTTGTGGGACTAGCCGTTTGCACCGGATGACAGAGCATCCGCCAAAATGCAACAAGCTAGCCCGACAACGCACCCAGCACACTAGGAGGCTCCCCAACATGCACCCCAACCTAACCTAACCTAACCTTTTTTTTTTTTTTTTTTTTTTTTTTTTTTTTTTTTTTTTTAAGTCAGAAACCCTTTATGGGTACCCAGGGAGAACGGCGGGGGCTTGCCCCCTGGGTTATGTGGGAGTCACCGGTGTAAAGTGCCGGCATACCCACTAAAACTGACTGTACCCGCTGCCCACATAAGTGGGGCGCTACCGAGGAAGCTCGTCGCACACATCTCGGTAGCGCCTTTGTGGCGTTCTATCGAACTCGTCGTTTCGGTGGGAAGTGCCGCGGGTACTTGGCACTTCTCACACCGTCATCGGAGTGTGTTTGTAATGAGTGGCGGAGCCCCCCTCCACCACTCCACACTCCTGGCTAGGGCGGTTGAAGCAGGCGCTCGAAGCGCCGCCTGGCCCGGCCTAGCCTCCTACGGCGGATAGGGTTCGCAAGAGGGTCTGCCTCACGAACCCTTTCCGCGGCCTCTTTCTGTGACACCACCTCCTCACAGAAAGAGGCCACCGCCTGCCATGACGTCTCGCTGCCGACCATCTTATGGACGATGTTCGGCAGGGAGAGGTCCGCACCAATGACAGCGGTAAGGACAGCGCGCTGTGCTGACCACGCCGGACAAACCTCCAGCGTGTGCTGCGCGGTGTCCTCGTCGCAGCCACACTCCAAACAGCGCGGGCTCTCTTCCTTTCCGGCGACCTTGTGAAGGTAGCTGCCGAAACATCCATGTCCGGACAGCACCTGGGTCATCCGGAAAGTGAGCGCGCCGTGCCTTCTGCGGATCCATGTCGCCAAATTTGGCCGGATCGCCTCAACGGTACGAGTGCCGCTAGCTGGGCTCTCCATTCGTCTCCGCCACGCCCGCAGTGTTGAAATTTGGGCCCTGTCCCTCCAGCGCCGGACCATTTCTGGCGGAGGACGCAAACCTTCTTCTCTTACCTCGGCACTGCGTCTATAAATGACCGCCAGCGCCTTGGCGTCCAAGTCCCACGGGGGAATTCCAGCGAGCGCGCACGCGGCATCTCCTGACACCGTACGATAGCCGCGCACGACCTTGATCGCCATTGCGCGCTGGGCCCTGCGTAGCAAGGCGGCATTGCGCGGCGACAACGTGTCTGCCCAGATTGGCGACCCATATAGGGCCATTGATCTGATTACCCCAGTGTAAAGTTTTCGACAGGTTACACTGGGGCCTCCGACGTTAGGGAGTATCCGGCTGAGAGCAGCCGCCGCTCCTACTAACTTAGGGCTGAGGCGGCGAAAATGCTCGTCAAAACTCCATCTGGAGTCGAGCTCTAAGCCGAGGTATCGCATGTGCGATTTTAATTGTATGCGCACTCCGTTAACTCGGAGATGCGCGCCAGCGGGGGGCCCTCTGCGGGCACCATGGAACAGAACAGCCTCTGTTTTTTCCAGGGCCACTTTAAGGCCTAAACTTTCAATGCGCCCGACAGTTAGTGTGACGCCAACAGTGGCGAGTCGGGCGGCTTCGGCGTAATCGACACCCCTAGCCAGGACCAAGGTGTCATCTGCATAACAGACAACTCCGAGGCCCCGCAACATGGCACCGCGTAGTACCCAATTGTACCCGATGTTCCACAGGAGGGGCCCCAAGACGGACCCCTGTGGAACACCGCATACCATTGTCCTCTGTATTAGGGACCCGTTTCGGTCTAGGCACATAACGGGGCGACCTCGCAAATAGTTCGCTATGATCCGTCGGAGATAAAGCGGGACGCGATGGTATCGAAGCGCCTCATCTATGCAGCTATACGGTAGGGTGTTAAACGCATTGGCTATGTCAAGCGATACCGCCATTGCCACCCTGCCGTTAGATACCGCCTCATCTGCGAATTCCTTGACCCACTTGATAGCGTCAATCGTCGAACGACATTCGCGGAAGCCAAATTGGTTGCTCGCGAGATTGGGACCAGTCGTATTGAGGTGCTGAACGATGCGGGTGGAAATAATCCGTTCGAACAGTTTACCCGCCTCGTCCAGCAACACTATTGGCCGGTAAGCCGACGGGATGTTAGCCGGCTTGCCCGGTTTGTGCAATAGCACTAATCGGCCAGTTTTCCATTTATGGGGGAATTGCCCCGACGACAGACAGAGATCATAGATGCCTCTGAGGCGGTCTTCTAAGATGGTGAGAGAGAGCGCCAGAACTCGTCCCGGGACGCCATCCGGGCCTGGAGCAGTTTTCTTAGCCCTAAGCTTTCTTATGACAACGTCCATCTCTCCGTCCGTGACCAGGGGAGGAGGATCAGCAGGTTCATGATCCTGCGAAAGCGGGGCCATGATCGGAGCAATGTGTTCCGCTCGATCAGGGAACAAAACTGAAATCACCGACTCGAGTAACTGAGGATTCAGGGTTTCCGTGACCGGGGGTCCCTGACCGCACATCTTGTTACGGACTGTGCGGTACGGACGCCCCCACGGATCCGCGTCCAGCTCCTCGAGCCACTGTTCCCGTGCTGTTTCCTTAGCCTTAAATATGGCAACTCGAAACGCATGGAGAGCCTCTTTGTAGTCAGCGTGAAGCTGAGTTTCTATTGCTGCGTCACGCCCAGTCCGCCTTCTGCGGTACCTAGTGTACGCTCTGCGCCGGACGATGCAGGATCGGCGCATGTCGGCAAGGTCCTGCGACCACCAGTAAACCTCTTTTTTAGGCAGACGACGTTGGGTACGGGGCATAGACGCATTGCAGATGCGCGTCAAAGACTCCCCAAACGAACAAGCTGCCTCGTCAACATCCAGATTAGGAGAAGCAGATTGAGAGAACCAGTCCTCTAACAACGTGGCTTCCTCGGCGAGTTCTTTATTAAACTTCCCTACCGACCACCGAGGGAACAGCTGCGCTCGATTATGAGTACCGGGCGTGGCGTTGGTATTGCTGGTCCCTGGTGGAGACACGTCGAACGTAATGTAGCGGTGGTCCGACAGTGTCTCCACGTCATCTTCGTGAACCCGCCAGTTGTTCGCGTGCGATGCGAGAGCAGGGGTAGCGAAAGTTACATCCACTATGGATCCCCCCTGCTGTCGCACGCAGGTGTTGGCCGATCCCCGATTGAGAACTAGAAGGCCCGACATGGCCAACCAGTCTTCTACGACAGATCCACGGGCGTTGGTGGTAGGGGATCCCCACGCCGAAGACTTGGCGTTGAGATCACCTAGCACGACAGCCTTAGGTGTTGCTGCGCGCTCAAAAGCTGCACCGACCTCACCAATGAAAGCCTCGAATTGGGCTAGGACGCGGTTTGGGGAGAAGTAGCAACCGATCAGAACGATTTCTCCCCATTCCACAACTACAAATCCGTGTCCTCGCTCCTTGATGGTCAGGGGCGGGGACCTTGACGATGCCGACCTTACAATAAGCACCGTCGAGTCGATATCTGCAGCAAAGTTGTTATTGCCAGCCGGATAAAAGTACGGCTCGGCTACTATGGCTAAGTCAATTGACCACTCCGACATGGTTTGCATGAGGATGTCTTGCGCACCGCCGGAGTGGTTCAAATTGCCCTGCAGGAGATGTAAAACTGGTGTGTGGGCCATTAAGGATCCGTGTTCATGGCCTCTTCTTGCGCCTGGGCGCGGTCAACGTTGTTGACGGCTGGGATCCTAGCAGCCGTTTTCCGTACTTTGGGGGGAGGTGGAGCTTTGCAACTCTTGCCCCTCATGATGTGGTCAGCTGGCCTCTTTGAGCTAGCGCATAGTGCGCAATGAGGCTCAGCTGTGCACGTCTTTGCCTGATGGTCGGGCTTTCCACACCGGAAGCAAAGTGCGCTTCGGTCCTCCTTAGCCGGGCAGAGCCGGCGGGTGTGGCCTACGTCGAAACAACGGTAACAGGTCATTTGCCGTGGCTCTAGTGCACGAACTCGCGCAGAACTCCAGCCAACAAGCAAACGACCAGCATCCACCAATATTTTAACAGCGCCCACTGGGCACTTTACCGACACAGAGCCGAGGCCGTCAGAGCCGCGACGGATCTCTCCACAGGAGACATCACCGTGAGCGCAGCCAGTCTTTTGCGCGACAGCAACAACTATCTCTTCCTTCTCAATCGAATCGTCTAGTCCAGACACGCGAATCTCTGCACATTTAGTTGGCCGAGAGATGCTTAAATCTTTTGCCTGAATATCCTCTGACAGGATTCCTCGCAGTTTTTCGGCTAGGATGTCGGCCTTTTCCCTATTTTCGTCAGCCGTTTCCGCCTCAAATACCTCGAAGATGCGGGCACCTGTAGCCGCCTCCTTTATTTTAAAAGGCTGCAGGTCAAGATCGCCTAGATTGAGGGAGGATTTCGCCTTCTTGATGATTTCGGAATACGAGAGTCCTCGCTTTTCAGCCTCCGGGTTTATGGTAAGAACCACTGCAGCAGTGCGGGGCTCACGAAGTCGGCGCGGTTTTTTAGGTTTATTATCCTGTCTCTTCTGTTGCACCGTATTATTACTTGTAGGTGCAGATGCAGGTGTCGCAGACTGTGCCTTCTTCTTTTTTGGATTAACTACTTTAACCCAGCCCTCGGAATCAGGCTTGGAGGACGAAGCGGTCGGTCCAGGTTTAGTAGTAGAAGTCGTAGAAGGTCCGGGGACAGCCGGAGCATGGGAGGCTGCTGGGACCTTTTGGCGCTTTTTGGTCGGCTTTTTCTTCTTGCCACCGGGCTGGTTAACCGGAGCATCCGAAGACTTTTCCGTTGGGCCTTTAGATGCGGCCTTTGCAACGGTCATCGACGTGGATGGGATATCAATGGGGGGCGGCGATGCCTCCCTATCCTTGTCTGCGGCCAACGGTGGTCGGTGGCGTTTGGCAGGTAGGAGTCGGCCATCCTTCTCAAGCCCGTCGAATTTCGCGCCTATCATGTTGCTGATCATGTTCATGACTGACCGGCTCCATGTCTCAAAGTACGGCGGGACAGTCGTTTCAGATTCCGCCACCGATGGAGGCGCGCTTCTGTCGCGCCGGTCTCCAGATCCTCTCATTTCGGCGCGCAGCTCCGCGAGCTCCTTGCGCATCTCCGCTACTTCATTTTGTAGCCGCTGATTGTCGGCCATCAACTTAGCATTCTCAGTTGTCGCTGTACATTTCAGCATGGACTTGGTGGTGCTGGCTATCGTTTCGGCCGCCTCACGAAGTGCACGCTGAAATGTGCCCTTCAGATTGCCGGAGGTGTTAGCGACACGCCTAATTATCTCTAGCTCTTTAGCCACTGCTTCGTTTAATTGCGATGCAAGTGGGCCTTCATCAGCGGATATAAAGCCGTCCGAGGCAAACGAACCGTGCGCAGAATCAGAGCGCAGGCGACGCCTATCCAACTCCATTGCCATGGACTCTTCGGCCTTTAGTCGAAGCTCCTCCTTCTTAGCCTCGTTCAAGAGCCTTTTGGCTTCGGCAAGGCCAGCGAATTCGCCGGTGGTAATAGGGCGGCCTCTGCCGCGCGGTGCAACTTTTGCCGTCTTTGTAGAAACGCTGGAAGCGTCATCCGAGTCAGACTGACTATCTCTACACTTCTCCCTAGTGTCACGTGGACGCTTGCGCGGCCCGACACGGGATCCGACCGTCTCCGTGCTAGAAACGGATTCGGCTTCCGACATTGGCTCATCTGAAAAGACGGCGTCCTCGATATCTTTAGACACCTCTGCAACTACAGGCGCCTTTTCCTTCAAAAATTTGCTCCTTAATGAGCGACTTTCACTACGCATAATGCTCTCATCATAGCTTAATCTAATTGGTTTTGTGTTTTTATTTTTGTTCAATTCCATACTAGTCCCACGAGTATGGGGGAAACAAAACGTCCACCCGGGCGGTGCCCCCTGCACCCGGGTAACCCTGATACTCCAGGAGGTCGGGCGGTCTCCTGGAGGGGATCGCTAGCTGGCGGACTCTACCCGGCCCGCCACCCGAAGGCCCCCCGTAGCCACGGATCTCAACTACGGGGAATTGGGGTTTTTTAGTGAGGTTGTCTCCTCGCAGGGCCAGCCGATTAAGGCAAGCCCCCCCGGTCCCGTGTGTGCCGATAGACATGACACCAGACACACACACGGGATAACGGGTTGCCCGACGGGAGGCCGAAACCCACCCAGCGACCGCAAAACCACGGCCGCCAGACCCGCCGCGCCGCGAACCTTGAAGGTCCGCCGTGCCACGCCACCCGAAGGCGGCCGCTGAGCCAGCCAATAAAGGCAAGCTCCGTCGAGACCGGCCAGTTAAGGCAGGCCCCAAGAGCCGACGCAAATGGAGCGTTGAAGCGCCCCACGCCGAAAACGAACGCTGAACGTTCCGCGGGCCTTGAAGGCCCGCCATACACCGACCGAAGTCCACTGGTCCTGAAAAGGACCTTTCCAACAAAGGCGCGACTGCGCCACGAGCAAAGCTCCCGACACCGTCCGCATGAAGCGGACCGCGGCCTTGAAGGCCGCCATACCACGAGCCGAAGCTCCACTGGCCCCCCAAGGGGGCCCCCCCGAGGGTGATTTTTTATAGAGGTTTTCTTCCTCACAGCCAGACGCACAGGGCAAGCCCCATACGCCCAGCCCCCGACCCCACATAAATGCAGGGCTACGGGTTTGTGCGGCCGTGCAATGCCCGAAGGCAGCCGCACTGTGTTGGAGATTGGCCGGCTGCGAACCCATTACCCTACGAGCGGATAATGAATTCGCAGTCGCCCAGGATGCGCCGTCTGGACACGTTGTGGAACCACCGTTTGCACCGGATGACAGAACATCAAATGCAACAAGCGATCCCGACAACGCGCCCAGCACACTAGGAGGCTCCCCAACATGCACCCCAACCTAACCTAACCTAACCTAACCTAACCTAACCTAACCTAACCTAACCTAACCTTTTTTTTTTTTTTTTTTTTTTTTTTTTTTTTTTTTTTTTTTTTTTTTTTTTTTTGCGTTGGGAAATGCGTTACGCATACCTGTGCCTTTGGGGAAGACACAGGTTATGTGGGACTCTCCCCGCTGAAGGCGGGGCCTACCCACTAAAAACCAACGTGTTCCTCGAGAGTATAGCTTCAGCGCATGACAGGGTACTTTTCGCAATCGCTGCCATGCGCCAAAGGGACATCGCTCGTTTCCGAGCTCAACAGGGAGATAGGGAGCGCGCGCGAAACAAAACGCGCGCTCCCCCACAAAGGGACGCCTTGGCGCGGGTAACGGAGCCCCACTCCGTCACCCGCCGTCCCTACTCGGCAGTTGAAGGTCGTCTTCTTCGCCTTATCTTCACATGCCCTTACGCAGTAGACGCTGGGCCATCGATGACTGGCGCTAAGTCCATGGGCTGTTCAGTAGTCCGGGTCTTGGGCGCTGGTTTCGTCTTCTTCGGAGGCACGGTTGGGGCCTTGCAGCTCCTACCTCCCATAATGTGTCCTGCTGGCCTTTTGGATTTCGCGCAGACGACACAGTGGGCTTCTTCTTTACATACGGCAGCTTTGTGGCCTGTTTTCCCGCATCGGAAACATAGGTCGCTGCGATCTTCACCTGTGCACTGCTGGCGGGCATGTCCACGCTCTAAGCAGCGGAAACACCTCATCGGGCGCTGTTCAACAGGGCGCACTCTCGCCGAGCTCCATCCAACAAGGAGGCGGCCCGCCTCCAACACTTTCTTGGCGGCGCCCACAGGGCACGAGGCCCAGGCAACGCCCATGCTGCCAGGTCCAGTCCGGATTTCTCCTACCCGGACGGAGTGGTGCGCGCAGTTACCCTTCTCGGCAATGGCGGACACGATCTCATCCCTCAGCACTGAGTCGTCCAGACCGGTAATGGATATCTCTATCGTCTTTATAGGTCTAGCTATTCTGATGTTCTCATCATCTTCGAATACATTTCTGAGCTTTTCAGCAAATGCGTCCGCTGTGGTGCCATGGTTCTCACCACGGACTTCCAAAATCTTTGCACCAGTGATCGCCGTTTTTATCTGGAGCGGCTGATCTACGCCGATATCAGCAAGATTGATTTCCTTGCGTGCCTTCTTTATTACGTCGGAGTACGAAACGCCGCGCTGTACCGCCTCCGGGCTGATAGTTATTACCACCGCTGCCGAGCGTGGCTCCTTTATTTTGCGCGGCTTTGGGGCCATTGCCTTCGCGCCTTTGGTGGCCTTAGTTTGAGGCCTTAGACCGGGGACCGCAGGTGGTTGGGCCTTCTTCTTCTTTTTCCCTTTTTTCTCCACCGTACTCCATCCCACCTCCTCCTCAGAAACGGGGGCGGTTGGCAGTGACGCTGTTGATGTTGACGGGACCGGCTCAGGATTTGAAACTGCCACCGGTTTTATGGTCGGCGCAGATGTCGTCTTCTTCTTCCCCTTCCCCTTGCTTTTTCCCTTTTGTTGGGACGACGTGCAGGGAATCAGGGTCATCGTCCCGCACTTGGATTGGATGGCGGGAGGGGCCCTCACTGAAGCAGCAATGGACGGCGCCACTGATGATTCTTGCGATTCAGCTTCCTTCTTCTTATCCGCGGCCAACGGTGGCCGTGGACGATCTGGTATTTTGAGACCTTCAATTCTGGCGTCGATAATCTTGCCAACTGACGTCATCGCCGCTCGGATTTTGTCATCCACTACATTCGAGACGGCACGAACGATGTGCTCGGCATTTAAGGTAGGCTGGACTGCGGAGGCTGTCTGAGAGGCCCCGTTACTATCGGCGCGCAACTCGTCCAGTTGTTTCTGCAAGTCCTGTATGTTGCCTTCTAGGCGTTTGTTTTCCCGCGTCAATTTTCCTACTTCTTCATTCGTAGTACATCGAAGAAGCGCCTGTGTATGCTCCTTGATGGATGAAGCGGACAGCTTTATTGCCTTTTGGTATGTGCCCTTCAAGTTGCTCGAGCTGGCTACGAGCTTTAAAATCGAGCTTATCTCTTCCTCCACTGATTTGTACAGCTTGGTAGCACAAGGCTCCTCCTCAACAGACATGACATCAGAACAATCCGACTTCCGTGATACCACCGACTCTGCACGCAAGCGCCTCTTCTGAGCCAAATCCTTCATGACGTCCATTTCGGCATGCAGTCGTACGGACTCACGCAACCCAGCGTAGTATGCCCTCTTTGCCTCGGCAAGGCCAGCGTATTCCCCAGTTTTAATGGGGCGGCCGCGCCCGCGACTACCGGCTGCAGCAGGTTTTTTCTGCTTCGGTGCCTTCTCAGAATTAGCGCTAGATGCACTGTCGCTGCCGGATTCCTTCTCGTAATTTGACCCCTTCTTTAACGGGGATCGTGCCCTCTTCCTGCTTGTTTGCGATTCCGTGCTATTAACGGACCAACACGAACCGAATTCTGACGCAGTTATGCTCCTATCCCTAACGTCATCCTCCACACCACTCTTCGCACCACTCACTTGTGGACAGGGCGCTTTGTCCTTCGACTTTTGGCTCGCTAAGGAGCGACTCCCATAAGGGAAAGTTAAACTTATTGACTTGTTTTTAATTTTAGAGCTCTTCATATTAAACCCACGAGTATGGGGGAAACAAACGTCCACCCGGGTGGTGCCCCCTGCACCCGGGTAACCCTCATACTCCAGGAGGTCGGGCGGTCTCCTGGAGGCGATCGCTCGCTGACGGACTCTACCCGGCCCGCCACCCAAAGGCTCCCCGTAGCCACGGATCTCTGCTACGGGGAATTGGGGTTTTTTAGTGAGGTTGGCTCCTCGCAGGGCCAGCCGATTAAGGCAAGCCCCCCCGGTCCCGTGTGTGCCGATAGACATGACACCAGACACACACACGGGATAACGGGCTGCCCGACGGGGGGCCGAAACCCACCCAGCGACCGCAAAACCACGGCCGCCAGACCCGCCGCGCCGCGAACCTTGAAGGTCCGCCGTGCCACGCCACCCGAAGGCGGCCGCTGAGACAGCCAACTAAGCCTTTCCCACGAAACGGCGCAGATGCGCCACGAGCATAACTGCTCCCGACACCGTCCGCCAGACCAAAACGGACCGCGGCCTTGAAGGCCGCCATCCACCGAGCCGAAGCTCCGCTGCCCCCCAAGGGGGCCCCACCAGGGTAATTTTTTATAGAGGTTTTCTTCCTCACAGCCAGACGCACAGGGCAAGCCCCATACGCCCAGCCCCCGACCCCACATAAATGCAGGGCTACGGGTTTGTGCGGCCGTGCAATGCCCGAAGGCAGCCGCACTGTGCTGGAGATTAGCCGGCTGCGAACCCATTACCCTGAGACGGATAATGAGTTCGCAGTCGCCCAGGATGCGCCGTCTGGACACGTTGTGGGACTAGCCGTTTGCACCGGATGACAGAGCATCCGCCAAAATGCAACAAGCTAGCCCGACAACGCACCCAGCACACTAGGAGGCTCCCCAACATGCACCCCAACCTAACCTAACCTTTTTTTTTTTTTTTTTTTTTTACGTTGGAAAACCTTTTATAGGTACCCAGGAGCGAATGGGGCTGCCCCTGGGTTATGTGGGAGTCACCGGCAGAAGGCCGGCATACCCACTAAAAACCAACGTGTTTCTCAATACCGTGGCTTCGACGCACGACAGGGAACTTTTCGCAATCGCTGTCATGCGCCGAAGACTGTACGGTTAACGCCCGCTTCCGAGCTCACCAGGGATAGGGAGCGCGCGCGAAACAAAACGCGTGCTCCCCCACGCAGGGACGCCTTGGCGCGGGTGACGGAGCCCCACTCCGTCACCCGCCGTCCCCACTCGGCGGTTGAAGGTGGCCATGGAGCCGCCTTCTCCGGCCCAGCCTTCTACGGCGAATCGGGTCCGCAAGGGCGTCTTCCTCACGGGCCCGTTCCGCAGCCTCCTTCTGCGAGATGACTTCCTCGCAGAAGGTGGCTATCGCCTCCCAGTTACTCTCGCTGCCAACCATCTTCTCCACGACGGTCGGCAGGGAGAGGTCGCCGCCAATAGCAGCAACTAAGACACGGCGCTGCGTAGCCCACGCCGGGCAGAGTTCCAGCGTGTGCTGCGCCGTGTCCTCGCTGTGGCCACACTCGTGGCAACAGGCACTGGTTTCCCGTTTGGCCGTGTTGTGCAGGTATCTGCCGAAGCAACCGTGCCCGGTCAGAATCTGCACAACACGGTAGGTCAACACCCCGTGCCGCTGCCTCATCCACGCCCGAAAGACTGGGCGGATGGCCTCCACGGTCCTTATTCCCGCCGTGGGGTCATCTAGGCGTTCTCGCCATGCGCTAAGTATGCGCCCCTGCGCTTCTCGTCGCCAGCGCGACACCAGCTCCGGCATTATGCGCCGGTGCCCCATTTCGGCACGAAGCTCGGCCCCGTGCTCGTACACCTCCGCTAGGACTCTAGCATCGAGATCCCAGGGAGGTGTCCTGGCCAATAGGCATGAAGCCTCGAAAGAGACAGTGCGGTATCCCCGGATCACTCTGACGGCCATGACCCGCTGCGCTCTCCGCAATAGAGTCTTATTGTGGGCCGTCAGAGCATCCACCCACACTGGCGCACCATATAGCGCCATAGAGCGCACCACCCCTGTGAAGAGGCGGCGGCACACGTCACCAGGCCCCGCGACATTAGGCAGGAGCCTGCCCAAGGCGGATGTTGTCGCCGTGAGCTTGGGGCTAAGATTCCGGAAGTGGCATTTGAAGTTCCACCCCGGATCAAGCAAAAGCCCCAAGTACTTTAATGTCGGGCCGATAGCGACCCTCACCCCGTTAAGATCGAGAGATGCTCCCGCAGGCGGACCCTTCCGAGGCCCGTGGAATAGTAGGGCCTCGGTTTTGTCGAGGGCCACCCGCAGACCGAGCCTCTCGATCTTATGTACCACCTGGATGGTCCCGACCTTCCCCAGAAGCGCAGCTTGCGCGAAGGACGAACCACGGGCTGTTACGAGGGTGTCATCCGCGTAACAGAATATGCGGACACCCGGCAGAAGGGCACCCCGCAACACCCAATCATATCCGATGTTCCACAGGAGAGGGCCTAGAACCGACCCCTGTGGAACACCGCACGTCATCCGCCGCTCGAACAGCCTGCCGTTTCGGTCTTGGCAGGTGACAGTTCGGCCTCGTAGGTAATCTGCGATGATGTTTTGCAGATACCGAGGCAGCCCATGAAACCGCAGAGCCTCGAGAATGCACTCAAACGGCAGGGTGTTAAAAGCGTTGGCGATGTCGAGAGACACCGCCAAAAGCACCCCGCCGCGAGAAACTGCCTCGGTAGAGAGGGCCTTCACGCGCATAATCGCGTCGATGGTAGAGCGACCCTCTCTGAAGCCGAACTGACACTCTGCCAAATCCGGTCCCGTTGACGTCAAGTGGCCAATGATACGGCCGGCAACAATCCTCTCGAGCAGCTTACCGGCCTCATCCAAGAGGACAATGGGCCGGTAAGCAGAGGGTGAGTCGGCGGACCTGCCCGCCTTTTGCAGAAGGACCAGACGCCCTCTCTTCCACACTTGCGGGAATTTTCCGGTCCTGAGGCACGCATCGAATAGGTTCCGCATGCGCGGCTCCAACTCAACAAGAGACAGCGCCAGGACACGCCCGTGAACCCCGTCGGGGCCTGGAGTAGTCTTCTTGGCCCGCAGCCTGGCGACGGCACAATCGTACTCGGCGTCCGAGATGGTCTCTACCAACCCTTCATCCGGAGACTGGGCCCCACGAGGAGCCATGGGTGGAGGGACATGCTCAGCACGGGACGGGAACAGAGCTTCGACAACGTTCTGGAGAAGGTGTGGCTCCAGTGATTCCGCTACCGGGGGACCTTGCCCGCGCAGTTTGTTGCGCGCGGTGCGGTACGGTCGACCCCACGGGTCGTTGTCGAGCGAATCGAGCATCTGCTCCCGTGCCTCGGTTTTTGCCCTGTAGATGGCCACTCGCATGATCCGCCGCGACTCGGTGTAGAGGCCGTGCAGGTGGTCCTCCCAGACCGCATCCCGATTGCCATTTCTGGTTCGGTGGCGGTATCGGGCCAGCTCACGCCGCTTGGCGGTGCAATCGGCCCGGAGTGCAGCGATCTCCTCGGACCACCAATAGACGGCCCCTTTACGAGGCTGGTGGTGGATCCGCGGCATGGCGGCGTCACTGATCCGCTGCAGGGATTGGCGGAAGCGATCTGCCTCTGTGTCGACGTCGGTCGGTAAAGCGGTGGATGGCGAACACCAGTCCTCTATTAGAACCGCTTCCTCAAGGTGCTCTTTGTTAAGTTTCGTAAGAGCCCACTTGGGGAAGGTAGACTGCGATGTTGAAATGGGGCGGCCACCAGTATCACCCCGAGAAAAGATGTTGAACGAGATGTACTGGTGGTCACTTAAGGTTTCGGTCTCTTCAAGGACCTGCCAGCCAGACACCTGCGCGGCGAGAGCGGGGGTAGCGAACGTTAAGTCCACTATAGACCCCCCCCGCTGGCGCACGCAGGTGTAGGCTGAGCCCTGATTTAGAAGGATGAGGCCGAACATGGCCATCCAACCCTCTACTGCTGCTCCTCGCGGATCTGTACCAGGGGAACCCCAAGCCGTAGACTTGGCGTTGAAGTCCCCCAGAACCAAAGTGTGCGTCAAAGGCGACTGCCGAACTGCAGCACCAAGCTCGTCCAGAAAGACCTCAAACTCTGCCAGTGGCCTGTTGGGGGAGAAGTACACGCCAATGATGGACGTGTCTCCCCATTTGGCGACGACGAAACCACGCCCTCTCTGATGGACTGAGAGGGCTGGAGAGGCGTTGAGCACCGACCTGATTATTACAACTGAGCTATCCAGGTCCGCAGCCCAGTTGGAACAGGGTGGGACAAAGTAGGGCTCAGCAGCCACGGCGATGTGAATTGACCACTCTCTCGTGGTTTGCAAAAGAAGATCTTGCGCACCAGAGGAGTGGTTCAAATTCGCTTGCAATAGTTTAGCTGCTGGTTGTAGGGCCATTTGGAGCTGGTGCAATATCCATAGGCTGCGGACAATCTGCAGCCTCTTGAACGGCCGGGGTCTTGGCGGCCTTATTCTTTAGCCTCTTCGGGGGGGCGTTAGGGGCCTTACAGCTCTTGCCCCCCAGTATGTGGCCTGCAGGTCTTTTGGCGGCCGCACAGACGACACAGTGCGGATCCGCTGAACAACCAGCCGCTTTGTGCCCGGATTTCCCGCAGCGGAAACAAAGATCGCTGCGGTCCATGCCAGAGCAATGCGGCCGAGCGTGCCCACGCTCCAAACAGCGGAAACACTTCATAGGGCGGGGCTCTACTGCGCGGACTCGCGCCGAGCTCCACCCGATCAATAAACGACCAGCCTCCTGCAGCTTTTTGGCAGCGCCAACAGGGCAAGACACCCACGCAGTCCCCATGCCGCTGGGAGCACGGCGGATTTCGCCAACTTTTATATTGCCGGATTCACAACTGCCTTTCTCGGCAATGGCGGTAATGATCTCCTCCCGCTCTATGGAGTCATCCAGGCCCGTGATGGAGATCTCCATGCACTTCATGGGCCTGGAGACTCGAATGTCCTCGCTTCCGAAGACAGACCTCAGCTGCTGAGCTAGTTCGTCAGCCTTGGGGCCCTGGTTGTCCCCGGAAACCTGCAGGATTTTGCCCCCGGTTACTGCCGTCTTTATTTGAATAGGTGGTATGCCGAGTTCCTCGATATTGATGGCAGCCCGTGCCTTCCTTATTATGTCGGCATAAGATAAGCCTGACTTTTCCGCCTCAGAACCGAGTGTGATCACGACAGCGGCCGTGCGGGGCTCCCGGACTCGACGCGGTTTCTTGGCCTTCGCTTGGGCTTTACCCTTAGCTTTAGACTTGGGCGTAGCCTGAGGCTTAGGGGCCGGCTCAGTTGGTTTCGACTTTTTTGCTTTTCCACCTTTACCAACAGTGGTCCAGGGGGCCTCTTTGGATGTTGAGGCTAAGGGCTCGTCAGAGACTGGTGAAGTGGTTACTGCTGGAGGGGGCGCGGACTTTTTCCCCTTACCCTTACCCTTGCCTTTTCCCTTACGCTGGGACGACGTGCAGGGGATAAGGGTCATTGTCCCGCACTTTGAGGTGATCGCGGGGGGGACCCTCTCTTTTGGTGCCGCTAAGGGCGGGAAATCTTCAACGGAAGGGGTGTGCGACTGCGTACCTTCCCTAACTTTGTCCGCAGCCAACGGTGGCCGCGGTCTGTCCGCAACTTTTAGGCCCTCGATGCGGGCGTTAAACATATTTGTGGCCGACGTCATGGCCGCCCGGATCTTCTCATCCACCACCGTGGAGACCGCTTGGAGAATTTTGTCACCATCCAAGGGCTGTGACACTCCTGGCTCTTGCGGGACCGATCTTGCTGCGCGCATGTCCTCGATTTGCTTGCGCAGTTCGTCCACGTCGGACCTGAGGCGCCTATTCTCCCGCTCCAGCTTGGTCACCTCGTCGGAGACGGTACACCTTAAAAGTGATTGGGTGCACTCTTGAATTGATGCCGCAGAATTTTTTAAGGCCTTTTGATAAGTACCTTTAAGGTGGCTCGATGTGGTTGCCACTTTTAAAATTATCTGCAGCTCCTCTTGCACTGCTTTGAAAATCTGGGCCGCACTGGGCTCTTCCTCCAAGGACATGACACTGCCCGAGTTAGCTAGGGAGACGACAGAGGTCGAGCGCGTTCTCCTCTGCGCTAATTCCTCTGCGAACTCCTTCTCCGCCTCCAGGCGCATCGACTCCCGCATCTGGGTGTTATATTCCTCTCTGGCTTTCGCCAAGCCCGAGTATTCCCCCGTTTTGATGGGGCGGCCTCGTCCACGGGTGGTTGTTGTCGAAGCCGGCTTTTTGGGTGCCGCCGCCGCCTCAGTGCTCGAAGCACTGTCAGAGCCGGAATCATACGACCTCCCTCTTTTCCGTCCCGACTGGGATCCTACTGTGTCAATAGACACACACGAGCCGAAGTTGGAAGCCTTTTCGGCATCATGATCAGACTCCTCACTGTTTGCGCCACTCACCTGCGGACAGGGCGCTTTGTCCTTTGAGCGTAGGCTCCTGCCGGAGCTAGTTTCCACAGGGAAACTTAATCGGATAGTTTTGGGTTTTTGTTTTGATTTATTTAGATTCAATTCCATACTTGTCCCACGAGTATGGGGGAAATAAACGTCCACCCGGGCGGTGCCCCCTGCACCCGGGTAACCCTGATACTCCAGGAGGTCGGGCGGTCTCCTGGAGGGGATCGCTAGCTGGCGGACTCTACCCGGCCCGCCACCCGAAGGCCCCCCGTAGCCACGGATCTCAACTACGGGGAATTGGGGTTTTTTATTGAGGTTGTCTCCTCGCAGGGCCAGCCGATTAAGGCAAGCCCCCCCGGTCCCGTGTGTGCCGATAGACATGACACCAGACACACACACGGGATAACGGGTTGCCCGACGGGAGGCCGAAACCCACCCAGCGACCGCAAAACCACGGTCGCCAGACCCGCCGCGCCGCGAACCTTGAAGGTCCGCCGTGCCACGCCACCCGAAGGCGGCCGCTGAGCCAGCCAACTAAGGCAAGCTCCGTCGGGACCGGCCAGTTAAGGCAGGCCCCAAGACCGACGCAAATGGAGCGTTGAGCGCCCCACGCCGAAAAACGAACGAAAGTTCCGCGGGCCTTGAAGGCCCGCCATACACCGACCGAAGTCCACTGGTCCTGAAAAGGACCTTTGCCAACAGAAGCGCGATTGCGCCACGAGCAAAAGCTCCCGACACCGTCCGCATGAAGCGGACCGCGGCCTTGAAGGCCGCCATCCCACGAGCCGAAGCTCCACTGGCCCCCCAAGGGGGCCCCCCGAGGGTGATTTTTTATAGAGGTTTTCTTCCTCACGACCAGACGCACAGGGCAAGCCCCATACGCCCAGCCCCCGACCCCACATAAATGCAGGGCTACGGGTTTGTGCGGCCGTGCAATGCCCGAAGGCAGCCGCACTGTGTTGGAGATTGGCCGGCTGCGAACCCATTACCCTACGAGCGGATAATGAATTCGCAGTCGCCCAGGATGCGCCGTCTGGACACGTTGTGGAACCACCGTTTGCACCGGATGACAGAACATCAAATGCAACAAGCGATCCCGACAACGCGCCCAGCACACTAGGAGGCTCCCCAACATGCACCCCAACCTAACCTAACCTAACCTAACCTAACCTAACCTAACCTAACCTAACCTAACCTAACCTAACCTAACCTAACCTAACCTAACCTAACCTTTTTTTTTTTTTTTTTTTTTTTTTGCGTTGGAAAATCCTTTATGGATACCCAGAGGCAAATGGGGCTGCCCCTGGGTTATGTGGGAGTCACCGGTGTAAAGTGCCGGCATACCCACTAAAAACCAACGTGTTCCTCGAGACCACGGCTTCGACGCATGACAGGGAACTTTTCGCAAGCGCTGTCATACGCCGAAGACTGCGTAGTTATCGCCCACTTCCGGGCTCACCGGGGATAGGGAGCACGCGCGAAACAAAACGCGTGCTCCCCCGCGCAGGGACGCCTTGGCGCGGGTGACGGAGCCCCACTCCGTCACCCGCCGTCCCCACTCGGCGGTTGAAGGTGGCCGTAGAGCCGCCTTCTTCGGCCCAACCTTCTGCGGCGAATCGGGTCCGCAAGGGCATCTTCCTCGCGGGCCCGTTCCGCAGCCTCCTTCTGCGAGACGACGTTCTCACAGAAGGTGGCTACCGCCTCCCAGTTACTCTCGCCGCCAACCATCTTCTCCACGACGGTCGGCAGGAAGAGGTCGCCTCCGATACTGGCGACTAGGGCACGGCGCTGCTCGTCCCACGCAGGGCAAACTTCGAGCGTGTGTTGCGCCGTGTCCTCAGTGTGGCCGCACTCATGGCAGCGGGCACTGGTCTCTCTTCTTGCCGTGTTGTGCAGGTATCTGCCGAAGCACCCGTGTCCGGTTAGAATCTGCACAACACGGAAGGTAAGCACCCCGTGCCGCCGCCTCATCCAATCCCGGAAGACCGGGCGGATGGCCTCCACGGTTCGAATCCCCGCCTTGGGCTCGTTTAGGCGTTGAAGCCATGCCTCCATGACGGTTCTCTGCGCTCTCCGCCTCCAGCGCGCAACCAGCTCCGGCATTATGCGCCGGTGCCCCATCTCCGCACGAAGCGCAGCTCCGTGCTCGTACACCTCCGCTAGGACTCTAGCGTCGAGATCCCAGGGAGGTGTCTTAGCCAGTAGGCACGAGGCTTCATAGGACACCGTGCGGTATCCGCGGACAACTCTGACGGCCATGACTCGTTGCGGTCTCCGCAGAAGAGTCTTGTTGTGAGCCGTCAGAGCGTCTACCCACACTGGCGCACCATATAGCGCCATGGACCGCACCACCCCTGTGAAGAGGCGGCGGCATGTGTCCCCGGGGCCTGCAACATTAGGCAGGAGTCTGCTTAGCGCAGCCGTCGTTGCAGTAAGCTTGGGGCTCAGCTGCCGGAAGTGTTCTTTGAAGGTCCACCCCGGATCAAGCACGAGCCCCAAGTACTTTAGCTGAGAGCCAACAGTGACTCTGACCCCGTTCAGGTCGAGGTATGCTCCCGCAGGCGGACCCTTCCGAGGCCCATGAAAAAGAAGAGCCTCGGTTTTGTTGAGGGCCACCCGCAGACCGAGCCTCTCGATCCTGTGTACGACCTGTATTGTCCCCACCTTTGCTAATATCGCAGCCTGGGCGAACGACGACCCTTTGGCCGTTACCAGGGTGTCGTCCGCGTAGCAAAAAGTGCGGACACCCGGCAGAAGTGCTCCCCGCAACACCCAATCGTATCCGATGTTCCACAGGAGAGGGCCTAGAACCGACCCCTGTGGAACACCGCACGTCATTCGCCTTTCGAGAATCCTGCCGCTCCGATCTTGACAGGTCACTACTCTCCCACGCAGATAGTCCGCTATAACGTCCTGCAAATACTGAGGTACCCCGTGGTGTTTTAGGGCCTCAGAAATGCACTCAAACGGCAGGGTGTTGAAAGCGTTGGCGATGTCAAGTGACACCGCCAAAAGCACCCCGCCGCGAGAAGTCGTCTCGTTAGAGAGGGCCTTCACGCGCATGATTGCGTCTATAGTCGAACGACCCTCTCTAAAACCGAACTGGCCCTCTGATAGGTCGGGACCACTGGATGCTAGGTGATTTGTGATGCGTCCAGCGATGATTCTTTCAAGGAGCTTACCGGCCTCATCCAAGAGGACAATGGGCCGGTAAGCTGAAGGAGAGTCGACATCTCTTCCCGCCTTCTGCAGGAGGACGAGCCGCCCCTTTTTCCAAGCGTTAGGGAATTTTCCTGTCACGAGACATGCGTCAAAGATGTTTCTTATCCGGGGCTCAAGCTCCACAAGGGAGAGCGCCAACACGCGCCCGTGGACCCCATCTGGGCCCGGAGCGGTTTTCTTAGACCGGAGCCTGATGACGGCCGAGTCATATTCGGCGTTAGTGATGGGAGGCACTGTGGCATCGGTATCGCCGTCGGTGTTCTGAACCCTACGAGGCACCATGGGTGGAGGGATATGTTCCCCACGAGCTGGAAACAGCGCCTCGACAACCGCTTCGAGTAGTTGGGGCTCCAGCGTTTCAGCAACCGGAGGGCCTTGACCGCGCAGCTTATTGCACGCGGCACGGTATGGGCGACCCCACGGGTTGCTGTCGAGGGACTCAAGCATTTGCTCCCTTGCTTCTGTCTTGGCCTTATAAATGGCAACGCGCATCGCTCTACGAGACTCTGTGTAGAGATCGTGTAGATGGTCTTCCCATACCGCATCGCGGTAACTGTTGCGCGTGCGGTGGCGGTACCTTGCCAGTTCGCGCCGCTTAGAGGAGCAATCAGCGCGGAGAGCTGCGATTTCGTCAGACCACCAATACACTGCCTTTTTGGCAGGCTGGCGGTGGATTCTTGGCATGGAGGAATCGCTTATTCGCTGCAAAGATTCGCGAAAGCGATCCGCCGCTGCGTCAATGTCGATCGGTGTGGTAGTGGATGGTGAACACCACTCTTCCACCAGAACAGCTTCCTCGAGGCGCTCTTTATCGAGTTTCGTTAGAGCCCACCTGGGGAAGGGAGACTGCGTTGGTTGGACGGGACTGCGACCCGAGTCCTGAGAGAAGAGTTCCAGCGTTATGTAGAGGTGGTCGCTTAGAGTCTCCACCTCTTCCAGGACCTGCCAGCCAGACACGTGCGCGGCGAGAGCGGGGGTAGCGAACGCTAAGTCCACTATAGACCCCCCCCGCTGTCGCACGCAGGTATTGGCTGAGCCCTGGTTTAATAGTGAGAGCCCGAACATTGCCATCCAGGCCTCGACTGCAGTGCCTCTGTGGTCAGTGACGGGGGAATTCCACGCGGACGACTTCGCGTTGAAGTCCCCAAGTACGAGGACAAGCGCAGGTGAAGCGCGCCGAACTGCTGCACCCAACTCACCGAGAAATAGTTGAAACTCGGCCAAGGGTCTGTTCGGGGAGAAGTAAACGCCTATGACGGCAATATCTCCCCATCTGACGACAACAAACCCATGCCCTCTCTGCTGGACTGAGAGGGTTGGGGACGAATTGAGACAAGGTCTGGTGATAGCCACAGTCGAATCCAAGTCCGAAGCCCAGTCGGAGCAAGGCGGGACGAAGTATGGTTCGGAAACCACCGCGAGATGTATTGACCACTCTCTCATGGTTTGCAGTAAGAGGTCCTGCGCACCAGAGGAGTGGTTCACATTCGCCTGGATGACTTTACGGAGTGGACGTAGGGCCATCGACGATTGGCGTTGTGTCCATGGGCTGTTCTGCAGTTACAGCCTGTTCAGCAGTCCGGGTCTTGGGCGCTGGTTTCGACTTCTTGGGAGGTATGCTGGGGGCCTTGCAGCTCCTGCCTCCCATAATGTGTCCTGCTGGCCTCTTGGTTTTGGCGCAGAGGACACAGTGGGCTTCTTCGCTGCACTTGGAAGCTTTATGGCCTGGCTTCCCGCACCGGAAGCACAGGTCACTGCGATCCTCGCCTACGCACTGTTGGCGGGCGTGCCCACGCTCTAAGCAGCGGAAACACCTCATCGGGCGCTGCTCCACAGGGCGCACTTTCGCTGAGCTCCACCCGACAAGGAGGCGGCCCGCTTCCAATACCTTCTTGGCGGCGCCCACAGGGCATGAAGCCCAAGCAACGCCCATGCTGCCAGGTCCAGGCCGGATTTCACCAACCCTGACAGAGTGGTGCGCGCAGTTGCCCTTATTGGCAATGGCTGACACAATGTCTTCCTTCTCCACCGAATCATCCAGGCCGGAGATGGATATCTCAATGGACTTTGTGGGTCTGGCGATTCGGACGTCCTCATCTTCCTCAAAGAGAGCTCTTAGCTTTTCAGCAAACGCGTCTGCTTTGGAGCCCTGGTCTTCTCCACGAACCTCCAATATTTTGGCGCCAGTGACCGCTGTTTTTATTTGCAGCGGCTGGTCGACGCCGACGTCTACAAGATTTATACCATTTCGGGCCTTCTTTATTACGTCGGCGTACGAAACGCCGCGTTGTACCGCCTCTGGGCTGATAGTAATAACCACGGCCGCCGAGCGTGGCTCCCTAATCTTTCGGGGCTTTTTGGCCTTTGCCTGCGCGCCTTTGGTGCCCTTGGCTTGAGGCTTTGGACCAGGGGTCACAGCTGGCTGCGTCTTCTTCTGTTTCCCGTTTTTCCCTACTGTACTCCATTCCGCCTCCTCCTCAGAAACGGGGGCGGTTGGCAGGGGCGCCGACGATGTTGACGGGCCGGGCTCCGGGTTTGTCACTGGGTTTGTGGTCGGCGCAGAAGCCGTCCTCTTCCCCTTCCCCTTGCCTTTACCCTTTTTTTGGGACGATGTGCAGGGGATTAAAGTCATTGTCCCGCATTTTGACTTAATGACGGGAGACGCCTTCACTGTAGCTGCAAATGTTGGTTTCGATTGAGCAGCTTCTTTCTTTTTATCCGCGGCCAACGGTGGCCGTGGACGATCTGGTATCTTCAGGCCCTCAATTCTGGCGTCGATGATGTTTGTGACTGATGTCATCGCCGCGCGGAGCTTGTCGTCAACCACTGTAGTGACAGCACGGACGATCTCTTCAGCGTTCAGGGTAGGCTGGACTGCTGAGGCTGACTGAGAAGGCGCACTACTCTTGGCGCGCAACTCGTCCAGTTGTCTCTGCAGGTCCTGAATACTGCCTTCCAAGCGCTTATTTTCCCGCGTCAACTTGCTCACTTCTTCGTTGATGGTGCAACGAAGAAGCGCTTGCGTGTGCTCCTTAATCGAAGAGACGGACAGCTTAATCGCCTTTTGATAGGTGCCCTTGAGATTGCTCGAGCTGGACACGAGCTTGAGTATCGAGCTTATCTCGCTCTCGACAGACTGATACAGTTTGGTAGCACAAGGCTCCTCCTCCACCGACATAACATCAGAATAGTCAGACTGCCGTGACGCCGCCGACTCCGACCGCAAACGCCTTTGAATTAGTTCCGCGGCGACCTCCTTCTCGGCCTCCAGGCGCATAGACTCGCGCAATGCAGCGCTGTATTCCCTCTGAGCTTTGGCGAGGCCGGCATAGTCCCCGGTTTTGATAGGACGGCCGCGGCCACGACTAGCGGCAGGTTTTTTGGGCTTCGGCGCCTTCTCAGACTCTGCGCTGGATGCGCTGTCGGTGCCAGATGCCTTTCTATAATTTGGCCCCTTCTTTATCGGGGATCTTGCCCTCTTCCTGCTGATTTGAGATTCGACGCTGTCGACTGACCAACACGAGCCGAAGTCCGACGCAGTTTTGCTCGCGTCCCTCACATCATCCTCATCGCCACTCTCCGCGCCACTCACTTGCGGACAGGGCGCTTTGTCCTTCGATCTCAGGCTCCTTGTGGAGCAACTCCCGACTGGGAAACTTAAACTAATTGGTTTTTTGGTTTGTATTTTAGATTTCTGCATAACTAAACCCACGAGTATGGGGGAAACAAAACGTCCACCCGGGCGGTGCCCCCTGCACCCGGGTAACCCTGATACTCCAGGAGGTCGGGCGGTCTCCTGGAGGGGATCGCTAGCTGGCGGACTCTACCCGGCCCGCCACCCGAAGGCCCCCCGTAGCCACGGATCTCAACTACGGGGAATTGGGGTTTTTTAGTGAGGTTGTCTCCTCGCAGGGCCAGCCGATTAAGGCAAGCCCCCCCGGTCCCGTGTGTGCCGATAGACATGACACCAGACACACACACGGGATAACGGGTTGCCCGACGGGAGGCCGAAACCCACCCAGCGACCGCAAAACCACGGCCGCCAGACCCGCCGCGCCGCGAACCTTGAAGGTCCGCCGTGCCACGCCACCCGAAGGCGGCCGCTGAGCCAGCCAATAAAGGCAAGCTCCGTCGGGACCGGCCAGTTAAGGCAGGCCCCAAGAGCCGACGCAAATGGAGCGTTGGAGCGCCCCACGCCGGAAACGAACGCTGAACGTTCCGCGGGCCTTGAAGGCCCGCCATACACCGACCGAAGTCCACTGGTCCTGAAAAGGACCTTTCCAACAAAGGCGCGACTGCGCCACGAGCAGAAGCTCCCGACACCGTCCGCATGAAGCGGACCGCGGCCTTGAAGGCCGCCATACCACGAGCCGAAGCTCCACTGGCCCCCCAAGGGGGCCCCCCGAGGGTGATTTTTTATAGAGGTTTTCTTCCTCACAGCCAGACGCACAGGGCAAGCCCCATACGCCCAGCCCCCGACCCCACATAAATGCAGGGCTACGGGTTTGTGCGGCCGTGCAATGCCCGAAGGCAGCCGCACTGTGTTGGAGATTGGCCGGCTGCGAACCCATTACCCTACGAGCGGATAATGAATTCGCAGTCGCCCAGGATGCGCCGTCTGGACACGTTGTGGAACCACCGTTTGCACCGGATGACAGAACATCAAATGCAACAAGCGATCCCGACAACGCGCCCAGCACACTAGGAGGCTCCCCAACATGCACCCCAACCTAACCTAACCTTTTTTTTTTTTTTTTTTTTTTACGTTGGAAAACCTTTTATAGGTACCCAGGAGCGAATGGGGCTGCCCCTGGGTTATGTGGGAGTCACCGGTGTAAAGTGCCGGCATACCCACTAAAAACCAACGTGTTTCTCAGTACCGCGGCTTCGACGCACGACAGGGAACTTTTCGCAATCGCTGTCATGCGCCGAAGACTGTACGGTTAACACCCGCTTCCGGGCTCACCAGGGATAGGGAGCGCGCGCGAAACAAAACGCGTGCTCCCCCACGCAGGGACGCCTTGGCGCGGGTGACGGAGCCCCACTCCGTCACCCGCCGTCCCCACTCGGCGGTTGAAGGTGGCCATGGAGCCGCCTTCTTCGGCCCAACCTTCTGCGGCGGATCGGGTCCGCAAGGGCGTCTTCCTCGCGGGCCCGTTCCGCAGCCTCCTTCTGCGAGATGACTTCCTCGCAGAAGGTGGCTACCGCCTCCCAGTTTCTCTCGCCGCCAACCATCTTCTCCACGACGGTCGGCAGGGAGAGGTCGCCGCCAATAGCAGCAACTAAGACACGGCGCTGCGTAGCCCACGCCGGGCAGAGTTCCAGCGTGTGCTGCGCCGTGTCCTCGCTGTGGCCACACTCGTGGCAACGGGCACTGGTTTCCCGTTTGGCCGTGTTGTGCAGGTATCTGCCGAAGCAACCGTGCCCGGTCAGAATCTGCACAACACGGTAGGTCAATACCCCGTGCCGCTGCCTCATCCACGCCCGAAAGACTGGGCGGATGGCCTCCACGGTCCTTATTCCCGCCGTGGGGTCGTCTAGGCGCTCTCGCCATGCGCTAAGTATGCGCCCCTGCGCTTCTCGTCGCCAGCGCGACACCAGCTCCGGCATTATGCGCCGGTGCCCCATCTCGGCACGAAGCTCGGCTCCGTGCTCGTACACCTCCGCTAGGACTCTAGCATCGAGATCCCAGGGAGGTGTCCTGGCCAGTAGGCATGAAGCCTCAAAGGAGACGGTCCTATATCCCCGGATGACTCTGACGGCCATGACCCGCTGCGCCCTCCGCAGGAGAGTCTTATTGTGGGCCGTCAGAGCATCCACCCACACTGGCGCGCCGTACAACGCCATCGAGCGCACCACCCCCGTGAAGAGGCGGCGGCACACGTCTCCGGGGCCCGCAACGTTAGGCAGGAGCCTACCCAAGGCAGATGTTGTTGCCGTCAACTTGGGGGTAAGTTCTCGGAAGTGGCATTTAAAATTCCACGCCGGGTCGAGCACAAGCCCCAAGTATTTAATCGTCGGGCCGATGGCAACCCTCACCCCGTTCAGATCGAGGAATGCCCCCGCGGGCGGACCCTTCCGAGGCCCATGAAAAAGCAGGGCCTCGGTTTTGTCGAGGGCCACCCGCAGACCGAGCCTCTCGATCTTGTGGACAACCTGGATAGTCCCAACCTTACCCAGGAGCGCAGCCTGCGCGAAAGTCGAGCCTCGGGCTGTTACGAGGGTGTCGTCCGCGTAACAAAAGATGCGGACGCCCGGCAGAAGGGCACCCCGCAACACCCAATCATACCCGATGTTCCACAGGAGAGGGCCTAGAACCGACCCCTGTGGAACACCGCACGTCATCCGCCTCTCGAAAAGCCTGCCGTTTCGGTCTTGGCAGGTGACAGTTCGGCCTCGTAGGTAATCTGCGATGATGTTTTGCAGATACCGAGGCAGCCCATGATAACGCAGAGCCTCGAAAATGCACTCAAACGGCAGGGTGTTGAAAGCGTTGGCGATGTCGAGAGACACCGCCAAAAGCACCCCGCCGCGAGAAACTGCCTCGGTAGAGAGGGCCTTCACGCGCATAATCGCGTCGATGGTAGAGCGGCCCTCTCTAAAGCCGAACTGACACCCGGCCAGATCCGGTCCCGTGGTCGACAAGTGGCTGATGATACGGCCCGCAACAATGCGCTCCAAAAGCTTACCGGCCTCATCCAAGAGGACAATGGGCCGGTAGGCAGAGGGTGAGTCGGCGGACCTGCCCGCCTTCTGCAGAAGCACTAGACGCCCTCGCTTCCACACCTGTGGAAATTTGCCGATCCTGAGGCACGCGTCGAAGAGGTTCCGCATGCGCGGTTCCAACTCCCCAAGGGAGAGCGCCAGGACGCGCCCGTGAACCCCGTCGGGGCCTGGGGCAGTCTTTTTGGCCCGGAGCCTAGTGACAGCAGAGTCGTACTCGGTGTCCGTGATGGTCTCTACCGACCCGTCGTCCGAGGACTGGGCCCCACGGGGGACCATGGGCGGAGGGCTGTGTTCACCGCGGGACGGGAACAGTGCTTCGACAATATTTTGCAGAAGTTGTGGCTCCAGTGACTCCGCAACCGGGGGACCTTGCCCGCGCAGTTTGTTGCGTGCGATGCGGTACGGTCGACCCCACGGGTCGTTGTCGAGGGACTCCAGCATCTGTTCCCGTGCCTCCGTCTTCGCCTTATAAATGGCCACTCGCATGGTCCGCCGCGCCTCCGTGTAGAGACCGTGCAGGTGATCCTCCCAGACTGCATCCCGATACCCATTCCTGGTTCGGTGGCGATATCGAGCCAGCTCTCGCCGTTTGGAGGTACAGTCGGCCCGAAGTGCAGCTATCTCCTCGGACCACCAATAGACGGCCCCTTTTCGAGGCTGGTGGTGAATCCGCGGCATGGAGGCATCGCTGATTCGCTGCAAGGATTTTCGGAAGCGGTCTGCCTCTGCGTCGACGTCGGTTGGTAAAGCGGTGGATGGTGAGCACCAGTCCTCTACCAGAACCGCTTCCTCAAGGTGCTCCTTATTGAGTTTTGTAAGGGCCCACTTGGGGAAGGTTGACTGCAACGATGAGCTGGGGCGGCCACCAGTATCACCCCGAGAAAAGATGTTGAACGAGATGTACTGGTGGTCGCTCAAGGTTTCGACCTCTTCGAGGACCTGCCAGCCAGACACGTGCGTGGCGAGAGCGGGGTTAGCGAATGTTAAGTCCACTATAGACCCCCCCCGCTGTCGCACGCAGGTGTAGGCTGAGCCCTGATTCAGCAGGATGAGGCCGAACATAGCCATCCAGCTCTCCACTGCTGCTCCTCGAGGATCAGTGCCCGGGGAACCCCAAGCCGTAGACTTGGCGTTGAAGTCCCCCAGGACCAAGGTGTGCGCTGAAGGAGACTGTCGAACTGCAGCACCAAGCTCGTCCAGAAAGGCCTCAAAATCAGCCAGTGGCCTATTGGGGGAGAAGTACACGCCAATAATGGTCGTGTCTCCCCATTTGGCGGCGACGAAACCATGCCCCCTCTGGTGTACTGAGAGGGCTGGAGAAGCGTTGAGCACCGACCTGATAATTACAACGGAGCTATCCAGATCCGCAGCCCAGTTGGAACAGGGTGGGACAAAGTAGGGCTCAGCAGCCACGGCGATATGAATTGACCACTCTCTCGTGGTTTGCAAAAGAAGATCTTGCGCACCAGAGGAGTGGTTCAAATTCGCTTGCAAAAATTTACTCGTTGGACGTAGGGCCATTTGGAGTCGGTGCAGTATCCATAGGCTGCGGACAATCTGCAGCCTCTTGAACGGCCGGGGTCTTGGCGGCCTTATTCTTTACCCTCTTCGGGGGGGCGGTAGGGGCCTTACAGCTCTTGCCCCCCAGTATGTGGCCTGCAGGTCTTTTGGCGGCCGCACAGACGACACAGTGCGGATCCGCTGAACAGCCAGCCGCTTTGTGCCCGGATTTCCCGCAGCGGAAACAAAGATCGCTGCGGTCCATGCCAGAGCAATGCGGCCGAGCATGCCCTCGCTCTAGGCATCGGAAACATTTCATCGGACGGGGCTCTACTGCGCGGACTCGCGCTGAGCTCCACCCGATCAGAAGTCGACCGGCCTCTAAGAGTTTATTGGCCGCGCCAACAGGGCACGACACCAAAGCAGTCCCCATCCCGCTGGGGCCACGGCGGATTTCGCCAACTTTTATGTTGTCGGCTGCACAACTGCCTTTCTCGGCAATGGCGGCAGTGAGCTCGTCCCGCTCTATTGAGTCATCCAGACCCATGATGCTGATCTCCATGCACTTCGTGGGCCTGGAGACTCTAATGTCGTCATTAAGAAAAACGGACCTCAACTGCTGCGCCAGCTCGTCAGCTTTGGGGCCCTGATTGTCCCCGGAGACTTGTAGAATCTTGCCCCCGGTGACTGCCGTCTTTATTTGTATCGGCGGGATACCGAGCGACTCGACGTTAATGGCCGATCGCGCCTTCCTAATTATTTCCGCGTACGAGACGCCTGACTTCTCCGCCTCGGAGCCGAGTGTGATCACCACAGCGGCCGTGCGGGGCTCTCGGACTTTGCGCGGTTTCTTTGCCTTCGATTGAGCTTGACCCTTAGGTTTGGGCTTCGGCTTGGGCTGAGCTTGAGTCTTAGGGGCCGGCTTGGTGGGTTTCGCCTTCTGTATTTTCCCACCTTTCCCAACGGTGGTCCAGCCAGCCTCTGTCGATGTTGAGGCTGCTGGCGGGTCGGATACAGTTGAAGTCGGTTGTGACGAAACAGGCGCCGTCTTCTTTCCTTTGCCTTTGCCCTTCCCCTTCCGCTGGGACGACGTGCAAGGAATGATGGTCATGGTCCCGCACTTTGACTTGATTGCGGGAGGGACCCTTTCTTTGGGTGCCGCTAAGGGCGGGAAATCCTCTACGGAAGGAGTGTGCGGCTGTGCAGCTTCTCTCAACTTGTCCGCGGCCAACGGTGGCCGCGGTCTATCCGCCACTTTAAGGCCCTCAATGCGGGCGTTCATCATATTTGTGGCCGATGTCATGGCCGCCCGGATTTTTTCATCCACCACTGTGGAGACCGCTTGGAGGATTTTTTCACCATCCAAGGGTTGTGACATCGTAGCCTCTTGCGGGCGCGCCTTTTCTGCGCGTAAATCCTCGATCTGCTTGCGCAGATCGTCCATGTCGGACCTGAGGCGCCTGTTCTCGCGCTCCAGCTTCGTTACCTCTTCTGACACTGTGCAGCTTAAGAGCGTTTGTGTGTACTCCTGGATTGATGCCGCAGAATTTTTGAGGGCTTTTTGATAAGTACCCTTTAGGTGGCTCGATGTTGTTGCCACTTTCAATATGGTTTGCAGCTCATTTTGGACAGCCTTGAAAATCTGGGCCGCACTGGGCTCTTCGTCTATTGACAGGACACTGTCGGACTTAGCTAAGGTGACGATAGAGGTCGAGCGCGTCCTCCTTTGCGCAAGATCCTCCACGAACTCCCTTTCTGCCTCCAGCCGCAGCGACTCCCGTATCTGGGCGTTATATTCGTCTCTGGCTTTCGCCAAGCCCGAGTATTCCCCCGTCTTGATGGGGCGGCCTCGTCCACGGGTGGTAGTCAACGAAGCGGGCTTTTTAGGCGCCGCCGCCACCTCAGTGCTCGAAGCACTGTCTGAGCCTGAGTCGACTGACCTCAATCTTTTTCGTCCCGACTGGGACCCCACTGTGTCCATGGACTGGCACGAGCCGAAGGTCGAAACTCTTTCGACGTCGTCGTCAGACACCTCACTCTCTGCGCCACTCACTTGCGGACAGGGCGCTTTGTCGCTGGTTTTTTGGCTCCTTAAGGAGCGACTCCCACAAGGGAAACTTAAAGTTAAAGATGGTTTGGTTTTGGTTTTTGGATTAGAACACTTCATACTTATCCCACGAGTATGGGGGAAATAAAGGTCCACCCGGGCGGTGCCCCCTGCACCCGGGTAACCCTGATACTCCAGGAGGTCGGGCGGTCTCCTGGAGGGGATCGCTAGCTGGCGGACTCTACCCGGCCCGCCACCCGAAGGCCCCCCGTAGCCACGGATCTCAACTACGGGGAATTGGGGTTTTTTATTGAGGTTGGCTCCTCGCAGGGCCAGCCGATTAAGGCAAGCCCCCCCGGTCCCGTGTGTGCCGATAGACATGACACCAGACACACACACGGGATAACGGGTTGCCCGACGGGAGGCCGAAACCCACCCAGCGACCGCGAAAACCACGGCCGCCAGACCCGCCGCGCCGCGAACCTTGAAGGTCCGCCGTGCCACGCCACCCGAAGGCGGCCGCTGAGCCAGCCAATAAAGGCAAGCTCCGTCGGGACCGGCCAGTTAAGGCAGGCCCCAAGAGCCGACGCAAATGGAGCGTTGGAGCGCCCCACGCCGAAAACGAACGCTGAACGTTCCGCGGGCCTTGAAGGCCCGCCATACACCGACCGAAGTCCACTGGTCCTGAAAAGGACCTTTCCAACAAAGGCGCGACTGCGCCACGAGCAAAAGCTCCCGACACCGTCCGCATGAAGCGGACCGCGGCCTTGAAGGCCGCCATACCACGAGCCGAAGCTCCACTGGCCCCCCAAGGGGGCCCCCCGAGGGTGAGTTTTTATAGAGGTTTTCTTCCTCACAGCCAGACGCACAGGGCAAGCCCCATACGCCCAGCCCCCGACCCCACATAAATGCAGGGCTACGGGTTTGTGCGGCCGTGCAATGCCCGAGGGCAGCCGCACTGTGTTGGAGATTGGCCGGCTGCGAACCCATTACCCTACGAGCGGATAATGAATTCGCAGTCGCCCAGGATGCGCCGTCTGGACACGTTGTGGAACCACCGTTTGCACCGGATGACAGAACATCAAATGCAACAAGCGATCCCGACAACGCGCCCAGCACACTAGGAGGCTCCCCAACATGCACCCCAACCTAACCTAACCTAACCTAACCTAACCTTTTTTTTTTTTTTTTTTTTTTTTTTTTTTGACGCAGGGGAACCCATTTACGGGTTTCCTTCCCGGTTCGGGGAAACCGGAGAGGGGTATGTGGGACTCACGGGCTCTCTGGGTGCAAGTCCCGTCCTACCCACTAAACCCCTGCGAAGTTCCGACACGCTGCGTGTTGGCGCCGCCATAGGGTATTCATCACAACACTATGGACAGCGCCGCAGTGAGCTCTTGGCGTGCTCTTCCACGAGGTGGGATGGGATGCTCTCGGAACACAAGGAGCATCCCTCGTCGCAGAGATCGTGCAATGCGCATACCGTTCCCCAACAGTACCGCTGACCTCTACTCGGCAACGGCAGACTGGCATAGGAGAATACCCCCGCCCAGTCCGCCCGCCGGCGCGGGTCACTTCGAGGCGTATACAGCCCCGAAGTAACCCCCACCGACGGCTCCCTTCACCGCCCCGTTGAGGGCGGATCAGGGGGCCTCGCCTCCCGCGATCCATCGGTGACAGGGGCGGCAACGGAGGGCGGCCTTTGGCCGCCGCCACCGCCACCCCCGCCAGCGAGGGATCTGCCTCGTGTGCGTCGCTTCAGCTGCTGTAAGCAACATTTACTGCCCACCATGTGGTTAGCCGGTAAACCGGCATCAGCACACGGGGGGCAGCGAAGCGGCGCCGAACATTCGACGGCCTTGTGGCCCGACTGGCCGCAGCGGAAGCACGCTCCGGAGCGGTCAGTTGCCGACGGGCACTGCGGCTTGGTGTGCCCCACACCCAAGCAGCGGTAGCACATCATGGGTCGCTGCTCCAGCACGTAAACGCGCGCAGAGCACCAACCCACGGTGAGCTGGCCGTCCTTGTTGATGAGCTTCGCCGCAGACGCGGGGCAAGTGACCCTAATGGATCCCGAGCCCCACCGGCCGCGGCGAATCTCGCCAACACGAACCCTGTCGAGGGGACACTGTCCAGCACGGGCGATCGCCCCCCGAACCTCGTCCCCCCGAATGGAGTCATCCAACCCGGTCACGCGCATATCAACGCACTTGACCGGGACGGAGACGCGGACATCGTCGCCAAGCACCCCGCGAAGGCGCTCGGCGAAGAGGTCCGCCCTTTCTGCACTGTCCGGGCCTAAAACCTTTAACAGCCGGGCCCCCGTCATGGTATGCCGGACGCGCAACTTGGGGCAGTCCGGGTCATCCTTCGTCGCGTCCCTCGCCCGGGTGAGCGCGTCCATATACGTGACACCGCGCTGAAGAGCCTCAGGCGAGAGGGTCACTGACACGGCAGCGATCGCTGGCACGCTAAGTTGGCCGCGTCTGCGTCGTCTCCTCTTCTTCTTTTTATCTCGACGGCCGCCCTGAGCCTCGCGCGATGGCGGCGCTGGAGCACGCGCCTGCCGTTGTGCAGGGGTCATGGTGGCGTCGGCGTACGACTCCCGGATGAAGGCGGTCGCTGCGCCCTGCTGCGCGCGACGATGGGGGGCAGGCGGGGGCGGCTTAGACGCCGCTGCTTTTCTGGCTGGCTCGGTTGGACCTGGCTTGGCCGGCTGGGCGGAAGGGATCTTGGCCTTGCCCTTGCCCTTGCCCTTGCCTTTCTTCCCGACGAGTGTGAAGCCGCCGCGCTCCATTTCCACATCGTCGATGGTGCTGGGTGGTGTCGTCGTCCTGTCCGCCGCTAAAGGCGGACGAGCCCTGGATTCTGGCGTCTCGGGCCCGAGACGTGCGTCCAGCACGCGCCCAAAGAGGCGCATGAGCCGCTCGTCCTCTACATCTCGGTCTAAGTCCGGACCGGCCCTCCCTGCTTGCGGCTCTGCAGCCTTGGCCATCAGAGATACGGCGGGTAGCTCCTCCATTTCTACGCAGTTCCCATAAGGTGCTGGTGTCTCCGTCTGGGCGGGCACGGGTGCGGGCCGAACTGGGGGCGCGGGCATGAGGGCAGTCTCTAGCCGCCGCTGCAGCCCCTGGCACTCCTCGCGTAACCCTGAGCACTCACCGCGCAGCGCGTCAACCTGCGCGCGCAGGAGGTCAATCTCTCCGTTGAGACGCCCGTTATCGGCTTGCAGCCGCCTGACCTCTGCAGTAGCCGTCCTCTCATATACCGCATCAAGTGTGTCCTCTATACGGCTGGCCGCTAACTTTAAGTTGCGCACCCACGTCCCTTTTAAATTCTTGGACCTCACCGCAATCCGTCCGATCAGCGCCAGGTCATCCTTGGCCCGACACCTCAAAAGGCTGAGCGGTGGGTCCGATGGTCGCTCTCCAGGTGGCGGCATGCGACAACGAGCCCAAGAGTTGCTCGCGATCTGAGCCAGCCTTCCGATCTCCTCCTCTGAATCAAGTTCAGCTAGGGGCCCGCCTCCTAGCTCATCTTCTCGCTCCTTAGAGGATCTTCGTCGAACGTCAATAAGTGCTGCCGACGGGGCCGACGGGGCCGTGGGGGCCGACGAAGCCGACGGGGCCGTGGGGGCCGACGAAGCCGACGGGGCCGTGGGGGCCGACGAAGCCGACGGGGCCGTGGGGGCCGAAGGGGCCGACGGGGCCAATGGGGCCCTTGGTGGTGTCATTCCGGTGCTCGCACTAAGGCGAGGCATCCTCGTCAGGATGACTTTGGCTTCTGGCAGCCCTTCCCGAATACTGGGTGGTTCAGCTGGAAGCCGCTTTCTACTTCCTTTTCTTAGCAGGCGTCCCCCTATCTCCCGCTCGAATTCGTCACGCGCACTGATGGACGCGTCAGAAAACATTGAGTCGTCGCTGTCTAGAGCGCCCGACATGGCGCTGCCGCTCCTTGAGAGCTCGTCGTCAATTTCCGAGCCACAGCCTACACTGCTGTCCCGGCTTCTCCCGTCTCTATCCTCCTTACTCCTCCTTGCACAGAGACGCCCAGAGGCGCCCCCGACGCGATAGTTGCCCCCCCCAGAAACGGTGGGGCTGCCTGGACCCGAAGGCCCAGGGAGGGATTCTCCGGCCGCGGAGCGACCGGTACCCTCCTGGGGTAGTTTGATTTTACTATTCGCGTTTTCCATTTTTTAAAATCTCCCGAAACCAACGTCAAAAACAAAACAAAACTAAAAAGAACGAAGAACAGAAGAAGAAGAAATAAATTTAAATAAAACAAACAAGAAAAGAAAACAAAAAGACAGAAAAATAAACAAGAAAAGAAAATGGTCCCGGGGCTTGGGACCGGGCTCCCCCCGGCCACTCAGCCCATCGTCACCCCGAGAAAACTTAGGCTTAGGGCCGGCGGCGTCAAAAGACGTTGAATGCCAATAAGCAGACCGCCGACACAGAACCGCCTTCCTCCGCAGTCTCCCTTCCGAAGAGGGGAGGACCGGAGAAGGCCTCCACAAACTTCGGGCATATTAAGCCCCCGACAAAGAGGAGTCAGCGGGAATCCAGCTGATGTGGACTCAACCGCTTTCCCCTGGTGGGAATCCGCAAATGTGGACTCTTCCACCCCTACGTGACCGCATAAGCGGTCCGCGGGCCTTGGAGGCCCGCCATCCCACGAGCCGAAGCTCCGCTGCCCCCCAAGGGGGCCCCACCAGGGTAATTTTTTAGAGAGGTTTTCTTCCTCACAGCCAGACGCACAGGGCAAGCCCCATACGCCCAGCCCCCGACCCCACATAAATGCAGGGCTACGGGCTTGTGCGGCCGTGCAATGCCCGAAGGCAGCCGCACTGTGTTGGAGATTGGCCGGCTGCGAACCCATTACCCTACGAGCGGATAATGAGTTCGCAGTCGCCCAGGATGCGCCGTCTGGACACGTTGTGGGACCCACCGTTTGCACCGGATGACAGAACATCCGCCAAAATGCAACAAGTGAGCCCGACAACGCCCCCAGCACACTAGGAGGCTCCCCAACATGCACCCCAACCTAACCTAACCTAACCTAACCTAACCTAACCTAACCTAACCTAACCTAACCTAACCTAACCTAACCTAACCTAACCTAACCTTTTTTTTTTTTTTTTTTTTTTTTGACGCAGGGGAACCCATTTACGGGTTTCCTTCCCGGTTCGGGGAAACCGGGGAGGGGTATGTGGGACTCACGGGCTCTCTGGGTGCAAGTCCCGTCCTACCCACTAAACCCCTGCGAAGTTCCGACGCGCTGCATGTTGGCGCCGCCATAGGGGATTCATCACAACACTATGGACAGCGCCGCAGCGAGCTCTTGGCGTGCTCTTCCACGAGGTGGGATGGGATGCTCTCGGAACATAAGGAGCATCCCTCGTCGCAGAGATCGTGCAATGCGCATACCGTTCCCCAACAGTACCGCTGACCTCTACTCGGCAACGGCAGACTGGCATAGGAGAATACCCCCGCCCAGTCCGCCCGCCGGCGCGGGTCACTTCGAGGCGTATACAGCCCCGAAGTAACCCGCACCGACGGCTCCCTTCACCGCCCCGTTGAGGGCGGATCGGGGGGCCTCGCCTCCCGCGATCCATCGGTGACAGGGGCGGCAATGGAGGGCGGCCTACGGCCGCCGCCACCGCCACCCCCGCCAGCGAGGGATCTGCCTCGTGTGCGGCGCTTCAGCTGCTGTAAGCAACATTTACTGCCCACCATGTGGTTAGCCGGTAAACCGGCATCAGCACACGGGGGGCAGTGAAGCGGCGCCGAACATTCGACGGCCTTGTGGCCCGACTGGCCGCAGCGGAAGCACGCTCCGGAGCGGTCAGTTGCCGACGGGCACTGCGGCTTGGTGTGCCCCACACCCAAGCAGCGGTAGCACATCATGGGTCGCTGCTCCAGCACGTAAACGCGCGCAGAGCACCAACCCACGGTGAGCTGGCCGTCCTTGTTGATGAGCTTCGCCGCAGACGCGGGGCAAGTGACCCTGACGGATCCCGAGCCCCACCGGCCGCGGCGAATCTCGCCAACACGAACCCTATCGAGGGGACACTGTCCAGCACGAGCGATCGCCCCCCGAACCTCGTCCCCCCGAATGGAGTCGTCCAGCCCAGTCACGCGCAAATCAGCGCACTTGACAGGGACTGCGACACGCACATCGTCACCAAGCACCTCTTGTAGTCGCTCAGCGAAGCGGTCCGCCCGTTCCGCGCTATCCTGGCCCAAAACTTTCAGCAGTCGGGCCCCTGTCATCGTGTGATGTACTCGGACTAAGGGGCAGTCTGGATCGTTCGTCGTGGCGTCTCTTGCCCGCCGCAGCGTGTCCGCGTAAGTAACGCCGCGCTGCAAAGCCTCGGGCGAGAGCGTTACGGAGACGGCGGCGATGGCTGGCACCCTCAACTGGCCGCGTCTGCTTCGCTTCCTCTTCCTTTTGTTTTTCTTGGCGCCACTCTGAGCCTCACGCGGCTGCGGCGCTGGGGCACGTGCTTCCCGTTGCGCGGGAGTCATAGCGGCGTCAGCATACGACGCTCTCGTGGCGGTCGCTGCGCCCTGCTGCGCCCGACGATGAGGGGCAGTTGGGGGCGGCTTAGGCGCCGCTGCTGCTCTGGCCGGCTGGGCTGGTTTCGCCGGCTGGGCCGATGGGACCTTGGTCTTGCCCTTCTTCTTATTTCTGCCAACGAGGGAGAAACCACCACGCTCCATCTCCACCTCGTCAACAACGTCTCGCCTCTCATTTCTTCTGTCCGCCGCCAAAGGCGGGCGAGCCCTAGGCTCCGGCGTCTCTGGCCCAAGACGTGCGTCTAGCACGCGCCCAAAAAGACGCATTAGCCGCGCGTCTTCAACATCTCGGTCGCAGTCAGGTCCAGGTTTCCCCACATGCGACTCCTTGGGTGCTGTCACGCTGACTTCAGGAAGCTCCTCAAGGTCCATCTGCGCGCCATTAGTGCCACGATCAGGCGAGGGCGGGCACGACGGCGCGGGCGCGGGCGCGGGTGCGGGCACGAGAGCGGCCTCCAGCCGCCGCTGCAGCCCCTGACACTCCTCGCGAAGCCCCGAGCACTCACCGCGTAGCGCGTCAACCTGCGCGCGCAGGAGGTCGATCTCTCCGGTGAGGCGACCATTATCGGCTTGAAGCCGCCTGACCTCTGCAGTGGCCGTCCTCTCGTACATCGCGTCGAGTGTGTCTTCGATGCGGCTGGCCGCCAACTTCAAGTTACGCACCCACGTTCCTTTCAGATTTTTGGACCTCACCGCTATTCTTCCGATCACTGCCAGATCGTCCTTGGCCCGGCACCTCAACGCACTGAGCGGTGGGTCCGATGGTCGCTCTCCAGGTGGCGGCATGCGACAGCGAGCCCAAGAGTTGCTCGCGATCTGAGCCAGCCTACCTATCTCCTCCTCCGAATCAAGTTCCGCCAGGGACCCGCCTCCCAGCTCATCTTCTCGCTCCTTAGAGGACCGCCGCCGAACGTCTATAAGTGCGGCCGACGGGCCCAACGGGGCTGTGGGGGCCAACGGGGTCGGCGGGGCCGTGGGGGCCAACGGGGCCGACGGGGCCGTGGGTGCCGATGGGGTCGACGGGGCCAATGAGGCCCTTGGTGGTGTCTTTGCAGAACTCGCACTAAGGCGAGGCATCCTCGTCAGAATGACTTTGGCTTCTGGCAGCCCTTCCCGAATACTGGGTGGTTCAGCTGGAAGCCGCTTTCTACTCCCTTTTCGTAGCAGGCGTCCCCCAATTTCCCGCTCAAAGTCGTCGCGCGCGCTGATGGACGCGTCAGAAAGCAATGTGTCGTCACTATCTAGAGCGCCCGACATGGCACTGCCGCTCCTTGAGAGCTCGTCGTAAATTTCCGAGCCACAGCCTCCACTGCTGTCCCGGCTTCACCTAACCTAACCTAACCTAACCTAACCTAACCTAACCTAACCCACTTACGTGCCGATCACGGACCAGAACGCGCACTTCCCGTGTCTTTTCCACCTTTAAAAAATCAAAAAAGTGGTAAATCCAAGGCCTAGATTAACGCGCAATACCTCAAAAGTTGCGGAAAAATAAGTGCCACCCGACGGTGAAAAGTGCAAAGTGGAAAGTGCAAACAGTGATTTATTATCGAATAAAAAGTGAAATTTCAACACGTGGTTTAGTGCAAAAATCACACAAATCAGTGTTTTAAAAATATAAAGAAAAAAGTGATCGGCACGTGCGAGGTGTCATTTGAAGCGCCTTCGCAGCCCCCACCTGACAGCAGCATCAGCCTCCCAGGGCAGGCAATAGCCGAGGGAGAAACCGCAAAAAAAAACAACATAACCTGCAACACGTGGTCGACCTTCTGACCGCACCAGGCGAAAAAGAACAGCACAGGCAGACAAGGGGCAGCCGGGCGAGTCATCCGACACATCGAGCTTGAAAATCCGGCACTTATAAGCTAAGATATAGATTTTTAAACTTTACAAAATTTCAAAAAATTTTCAACTCACAATTTTGTATAAAAACGAACTAACTGATGAATTAAATATTGTAGACACAAATAAGAATTATATATCTGTAAAAGAATTTTGAAAATCGGCCGGTAAATTACAGAGTTACAAATTTTTGAAATTTTGGGCAATTTTTATTAAATTAATTCTACCTAGAGTATAAGATATTTTTAAACAAAATTTTGTGTTTTATGTGCATGTTAATCATATAAATTATTGTGCAAAGTTTTAAAATTTTAGGACATATACCTAGGCAGATATAAAAATTTTAAGGTTAAATATTTACATTAAAAATAGCGGTAGGTAATTAGGGGTAAACGGACACCAGAAGTGGGTACTAGAGGCCCCCGCAACTGTAAAAACACCCAACACCACTAGTCTAGGGCTTAAACTGCGTTTTTACCCAACAGCCGCCATCTTGTGCCCAAACTTGGGATTTTTCAAGTCGTGATATCAGGCAAACTATCGGCACTGGAGAGACGGGGTTTTGGATAGTGGGGCCCTCAATTCCCTACCAATAACTTAAGCAGGCCATTTGGGCAAAATTCGATCTTGCCCAAACCGATCGTCTCTGACCATCTTGCACGACAGCCTGAGGCCCCCCCTTCACTCTGCAAAAAGCCCCGTCTCTCTACGACAGGTATTTCGGGAGTTACAGCCGTTTTAAAATTGGCGGCCATCTTGAATCCGCCATTTTGTTTTTACAAAACGTTTCATAGCTCTGGAAGTATTGGCCGGATTTTGACGCGGTTTTCTTTATTAGTAAGGCCAGAGCCCTCCGCTGCCTATCCGCACCTCTAAATTCAATTTCGGCAACAAAAAAATTTTGGGCCAAAACCGCGCCTACAGCAAGGTAGACCGCGGAAAACTGAGCAGAAAACACCAAAACACCAGGTGTCTAGCTTCAGTGGGGACGGAGCAGCGAATTTACGAAGTTCGAGGCAAGGCCAACTTCGTAAGACTTCGCACAACTTCGCGAGGACGTAGCTCCTAAACTACTGGAGCTGGAAAGACCGGATTCATTTCGGTGACCCTCCCCTGGCGTAACCAAGGGATTCCGTTAGGCAAAATTGCCCAAAGGCAACTTGACAAAAAACTTTGCCCTAACAGCATAAACTGCACCACAAAGGGGAGAGCCACCGGACTGTCGAAGTCTCACTATCCTGCGGCAAATACTTCTCGAGTTACAGGCACTTTGCCCAAATCTTCCGGATTTTGCCCAAATTACATCGTGGGATAACTCGGGAAGTACAAGTCGTAAAGACGCGGTACTGGTCTCAAACTGCAGGTCCTTAAGTGATCTAATATTATACATAGACTCTAGGGCACAAACGGCAGCCATCTTGCAACTAGGGCAATAAAATTGAAAACAAACCACAACTTTGCGGTCTTTGGGCCCAGAAGCGTGATTTTTAAAATCTAGGTAGTTCTAGGCTAGTAGACTATAGAGCAAAGCTCTATTACGGTACAGAGGTAGAGAGACTCTAGATAGAGACAATATAAAGTCGGCCTACAGAAGTCGAAAAATCTTTAGTTTCAAAATATCAAATCAACTTTTGGACACCTGACCCTCCTCAATAGAGGAGTAACCCTAAATTAGCTTTAAAAACCTACCAGTTAAGTCGACTCCCCCCTATACAACTTTTAAACTGTACATAAAATTAGTTTACACTTAGATCTAAGCGGACCCCCCTTTACAGGGCAAATAGGCAATAAATCTCTGTACCTGGCTTTTTTTGGCCCAAAATAGCATTAAGTACTGACCCCCTATACAGGCAAACTGCAATTATTTGTATCGTGCATGTCCTTCTGACCCCCTTTACAGGCAATATTCTATTGTATTCTTAAAACGAGGCCCTATTGGCTTAAGACAGTAAATCATATTGACACCCAAAGCTCAATCAAAACAGTCACACTAGGTCCTTACAATCACATTGCTCAAAACGGTCCGTGCTGGGGTGACTCCATTGGTTGAAAAAGACTCTATCAGGTAGAGCCACCTCAACCACTGGATTGACAGACAGCCCAACTTGCGACAGCAAGAAGAGCACACACACACTCACAGTACATAATAAACCGAACAGATACACATAGGAGCATTCATACAACACTAACACTACACAAAATGGCCACTGTAAGGACCCCAAAACAATCACATGCAACCAGCATCACAAATATTAAAAGCCCTTCCACGCAAATAAACAGAACGTCAGACGTATGCGTCAGAAGAAGCGTAGGAGAGTGGGAAAGGCTGCCCCCTCTGACGGCCCTAGCCACAGAAAGTAAGAGCTACACAGAACGCGCAAAGGGGAGCTACGGCCAATTAATTAAATATCTTAATGAGTCAAGAAACTTAAAGACCAATATCAAAGATGGAGTGAAGAAACCCGCTACTCAGAGGACTGGAGGAGAGGGGCTGCCACTGCCAAGCCTTTGCGGATGACATAGTACTGGCATTCACAGGAGATACAGGGACGGAAATAACAAGAATAGCCAACGCTGCGCTGACCTATGTTTGGGAGTGGGGAATAGACTACAAGCTACGATTCGCTCCCCAAAAAACGGGAGCAATGACACTGACGAAAAAGCTCAAATACGACGAACCACGACTTAGCATGGGTGGGCGCAGCGTCGAGAATCTTACAGAAATGAAAATACTGGGGGTAACAATAGACAATAAATTAACTTTCAACACGCATATCACCAACGTTTGCAGAAAAGCCCTCAGTATCTTCAAACAACTGAATCGTGCGGCAAAAGTCAGCTGGGGGTTGCACCCCGAAATAGTTAGGACAATCTATACCGCGGCAGTGGAGCCCATAATAACATATGCAGCGGCGGCATGGTCGGAGGCTGCGCAGAAACTCAAGACGCAGCGAGAGTTGGCAGCGGTGCAAAGAGGGTTTGCCCAAAAACTTTGCGGATCATACCGCACGGTCTCGTTAAACTCGGCGCTGGTGCTGTCTGGCATTCTTCCTCTAGATCTTCGAATACAGGAGGCAGCCGCCCTGTATAGAGCAAGGAGAGGAGAGTGCCAGGCACTACCGGAAGACAGGGAGATGGACCTGGCGGTGGACTTTGCAGAGTTTCCACATCCGGCTCGGCGTATTGCAATAGGCTTCACCGAGTTAGAGAACCAGGAGGCTGTGGACAGATGCACCGTGCAGCAGGTGCAAATATACACTGACGGGAGCAAAATTGGCGGACTGGTCGGAGCCTCTCTTTCCATATGGAAAGAGGGCGCCGAAATCAGGGCCGTCAAATTAGGACTCGCCGACTACTGCACGGTGTATCAGGCAGAGCTTCTCGCAATAAGCCGGGCCACTGAGGAAATCCTTAAGAGGGGTGAGAGGTGTTTTGGCATATACAGTGACTCAAGGTCCGCCCTAGAGACCATTGTCAACCAAGACTCCTCCCACCACTTAGCGCACGAGACCCGGAGAAACCTGGAGCGAGCTTTGGTCCAAGGCAAAGAAATCTCTCTGTACTGGATCAAAGCACATGCCGGTCTCCAGGGTAACGAACGCGCGGACTGTCTGGCCAAGGAGGCGGCGGCATCATCGCTTAAGAGGGTCGTATATGATCGTTGTCCGGTCTCATTCGCCAAGAGGAACATACGCCTCAACACAATCGGCGAATGGGCCGAAAGATACGCGGGGGGGACGACCGCCTCAGTGACTAAATTATTCTTCCCCGACGCTGCCGCAGCATACAAACTAGTAAGAAAAATAAAACCATGCGGTATACTTACCCAAGTTTTCACGGGTCACGGCGGGTTCGGCCAATACTTGAACAGATTCAAGTGTAGGCGGAGCCCATCATGTATCTGCGAACCAGACACGGAAGAAACACTGCCGCACATATTGGTGGACTGCCCAGCGAACGCAGTGGAAAGACATAACCTGGAAAACGAAATAAGCATTAAGATTGAAATAAACAACTTAGCAGAATTAACAGCCAGAAAGGATACCAGATGTGCCTTCTTAAGGTATTGTGTGGAAGTGGCAACAAAGACAATAAATCGTAACAAAACTACCTAACACACGAAAACAAAAGACAATATACACCATTAGTATTAAATTATAATAATAAGTAAAACATGTAAAAGGGGAAAATTAAACTGTGATATAGAATAGTTAAGCATACTGTGTAAAAACTTTAATGTATATCTTATAACGGTAATTAAAACATAAAAGTGTCATGATAATATGTAACTAAAAATATAATTACAATATAAATGTGTATCAAATAAAATAAAAAAAAAAACTGCAAATTGTTAATTTTAAGAATTTTATTTTAAGAATTTTATTGTAAAAATGCTGAAAATATAAATAAGACATTGTAAAATAAATATTATGTAGAAATAAGAAAGTGTGAAACAAATAAAGAAATTTATATAACTGCTTACAATTACTAAGTACCTGAAAATAAATATACACTGTGTTACCATTACTATTGTAAACCCTACAAGAAATATATAGTTAAAGTAATAAAGCAATGAAAGAGATGTATGCAAGAAAGAAACAGTATTCGGAATGAAAGTACGAGAGGTAGCAAATGCGAGAACTGGTATGCAAGGATTGAAATAACAAAGACTCTGATAATGTCAGAGGTAAATTGTATAATAAAAAATAAAAAAAAAAAAAAAAAAAAAACCTAACCTAACCTAAACCTAAACCTAAACCTAAACCTAAACCTAAACCTAAACCTAAACCTAAACCTAAAC